>LUCH01000744.1:71963-161611 GCA_013368495.1 Paragonimus heterotremus | reverse complement strand
TGATTTTGTGTACACATTTCCGTGGTTCATTTCAGTCACTAGGCCTAGAATGACACCAAGTTAACCTCTGCAAGTATCTGACAAAAAAGCGTTTCCTACTCCGCAGACATGTTTCATTAGCTAATCAGGTTTGTTTGTAGGCGGTTTCTGCCTGTGGAGATAGCAGTGTACAGTTACGAATGGTTTACTACAAACAATTAATATATTTTTTATTTTCAAGCTCGTGTCTACACTTCGTTGTAAACAGATGAACTAGAAAGATATTGGAAACATTTTAGTCTAAAATTAAACAGTTGTATCAGTTCTCGAGGAAACAATCTAATTAAAATGTGTTCGTTGACCAGCAAAATCCATTGGAAGGAATCCCGATACAAGTTTGTAAACGAAGTCCATTTTATTGAGGTCGTAAAAGGTGGTCTGTGAAATTTCAGCTCCACTCCAGACGCAGTGTATCAGCAAATATATTTAGTGCATGTGGTATAACGTTCCACTTCCCTGTTCAGGAAGCAAAAACAATCATCAGATTGTCCACTTTCTGTTATCAACTTCATGATTTTCCAGATCATTATGCATGCTTATTTGATGTAATAACCGAATGTGACTCGTTACAAGCTTATAATCCTCCGATTGGATCCAGAACGTTCTGGCAGCTTGGCTGGATAACACGATGAGCTTTCGCCGAAACAAACTGTTGACTTTTCGCCTAATTACTTCAATCGCGCAAAGGGTTAGGTTGAGGTCGAGAAGCTTGAGCCGCAAACAACGCCTAGTTTTCATGTCAAATGATAACTAATGATAGGTTAGAAACCAAACTGGCGCAGTGTAGAATTTGGGAATTGACCGGTCAAGTAAACCACAGAACACCAGTTTGTAACTCTAGGTCGCGACTTCAACACACACTGGATTAACTGAGTGATGAACAGTAGTGGAAAGCACCAAGTAATCTGCTCTGAAATGTACCTGACGACCCTGTATATTTAACGGTAGTGAACTCATCTATATTTGTCGAAACACTCGTGAAGTTTCGCACAGTTTGGTGAGCTTGTTTATTCTGTTTCTGTTCTATACACACGCCCTCGTATTAACTCTGCTCTGATTGTGTCAACAGGTTTGCGTGTTTGATCCTTTGTTGAGCTAAATTGTGGTCATTACTGGTCGATTCGTGATTGCGTAGTTAATCATGAATAGATTTATTGGCTAGCAAAACACAAAACTGCTGTCCAACGACCAGATAAAGATGTAATTATATTATTGTGTCAAACATATCTCCACTTTGCCTATTTACACAAAGATTAAACTGACGTATGTAGACTGACATGAGAGCCTGTTACCAGTCAGATCAGTGTGCGTATTTCAAACTATGTGAAAAACTGGCCAATGAAAAGCAGGACGTCACAACCATGCATGGGGATTGAAGAGCCTGCATCGTTTATTGCACATAGCTCTCTAATGACACGAAGTCAGTGTAGTCCAGAAGCAGCATTTCGCTTCCTGCAGTCAACGTTGCACGATCAGACACCGTGCTTCGCTGGGGTTGTTATAAACGGAAGGTTCAAACCTCTTATGTGTTCAAAACCGGCTGTTTGCAGGGTCGCCGTTTTCATGACAGTGGCAATTATTGCGGAACAAATATTAATGTTTTCCTAATTATCTTGCTTGATTCATCATTCTGATATATAAGCCGTCTGCTGTATGCTGAAATAAAGATGCGAGGTAGTTTGCCTCGACCAATCGTGCAGCTTCCGTCCACTGTTTTATTCATGCCTAACTCAAGTACATTCACATTTGACTGTTGAATGGAATGGTGTAAAGGAGAACTATCCAGAATACCCAAGACTTCAATTCAGCGAGCCAACAAATCATTCCTACCAGTATTCATGTGAACAACCCATTATATTTTATCATTCTAGAAACGCGCCCCTGGCCGTAGAGTTAGGTGCTCTGGGAAAATTACTGAGAGTTCGTCAAAACATATAGCCTTATTATATTTGTTTAAATTAAGTCAGATTTTCTTAATCTGTTGTTCACTTGTGAACAGCAAAAGTAACACTGAAAAATAACAAACAAACCAATTTAATGTTTTCTAGTCAACTGCAAAATACCCGCTTAGTTGTTGGTCAATAATTGTTTGGTGGTTCATCCCACCGTGTGCACTAAAGATATTCGACTTCAATTCTTGCTGGTGTTATGACGTAATCGAACAGAGTGCCACGGTTAGTGTAACTGAATGACGACGTTTGTTTTTGTTTTTTATGAGTCACGAACTTATTGCGATTATCGGATATTTCCAAATTCAGTTACTCAGTGTAAACGTGTACGTTTCTTCAAAAATTTTGAAACGACTTGCTTCATGAACCTGGAAAAACCTTGTTTTTGCGCAAGATCTCTTTCAAAAGCTTGTTGAAAGAAGCTATGTTATGAATGACAAATATTTAAAATTGTGAGTTATTTACTTTGTGAATCACACAGCATAACTTCAGTTCGACCTTTTGTTCAGGGTCACTGGACTTTCGTTCGACTATTAGTCCATAGGGGAAAAGAGGCGTTCGTCAAATCAACATAGTGTTCTTCAATTTACCAGACACGTCTACGGTATCGAAATTAAAAACCGAGTCGGCTTTCGAAAATCGGTTATCAAAACACATGACCGTTAAACTTTCAATCAGAATAGATTGTGTAAAACAGCCTAAAGACAAGCAGCGGCCTCCTCCAACGTTTCAGTCGCTCTTCACGAACAGTCTAGGAACATCAAGCAAGCTATTATACTGGCAGGTTCCATATCCAAATGGTGGGTTATTTCAAAAATATTAGAAACTTTTGCTATCTTCTCAGAAGTTACTTTAATCTAGTGACATATCGCAAAATTTGCAGAATGAAAAAATGTAGTTGAACAGTGGAGGTTTTTGCACGCAACTGTGATTATTAGAGTACCAAGAGTCTTTAATTTCAAAAAGAATGTATTACATCACTGAACTGTGACATGATATGTCATTATCGCTTCACGTTACTGATGTTTACTTCACGGTTCGAAGACCTTCGTTTCATGTCTGACGTTTAAACTCGCCCTTCATTTTCCACCACTTAGTGAGCTGTTTTATTGGTGCACGTGTTTGCTTTTATTTGATGTATTGTCTACTCGCTGTTTTCATTGGTTTGTTATCAGAAACTTTGAACACTTGCCAAATCTCTGCGACATCCATTTGGCTACAGTGGCATTCTGTGTGAACATTCTGTTGATGTTACTGTCTCTCACTACATAGAAGTGTAGGAACAGCTTTCAGCAAATAAACTACACAACACAACCCTCTCCTTGTGTTAGGATCTGCTTAAATGTGTTCCCACATCATCTGCTGGCCCCTCGTACCAACACACATTTGCACATAACTGGTCCCACTATTCTTCCGTTATTCTTTGTTTACCTAGCTCTCTTCACAAACCAAAAAGGTTCTGTTCTTAAATGACCCAAAACCTGAATCGATAGATATCACAAATGATCCCGGCTGCGGTCGATTTTTTTAAACTGTTCTTGAGTATCGAAAATGTACTGATAATCACGTAACTTAGGCACAATTATTTAAATGTCTTGCTTTTACTTAAGATGTGAGTATATGAAAAACCTGAAAGTCCACCTTTCGTGATGTACAAAGTATTTTATTGGTTTGATTTAAAGTGGCGTCCACCGTGTCAATGCAGAACAGTTATACCTGGTATTGCAGAAGTACCAATTATTATCGTCTCACAAGATAACATGGACCAATTGGCGGTTTGGTTTTGGGAAAAAGACATTTCAGTTGATGGGTTATGTTTAATGAACTCACTAGTAATAATACAATATGTGTATACACAGCGAGCTCATGGTGCAAGGAAATTGTTGTGGCTAATATGTTTATTAGTAGACATAAACATTTTTGCAAGTATAATGTGTCCAATCCAACAAGCAGAACAGTAATTTGTCCCCTAATGGATTTTGACAAGAAAACCCATTCAACGACCAACAGAGTCCAGCTCCAACCAAAGCAGTCTGGAACGTAATGAACTTCTAGCTTAATCGATTAGAGTCGCATCACTGACATGTCAACCCTCTTTTGAATACATTAGTTAATACCATATAAACCATAGATGTACTTGTCTACCTCGGCCTGATATCTGTTGACCAATCGAGAATGGGACATGCAACCTTCACTACACTTAACTAACCCTCTGTGTTGACAGTCAAAGCCGTGAACTTGACTGATGTTCTGAAAACAAGATAATTACTCACCACTTTCATCGAATATTTACATTAAATACTGGTTCGCAGTGTTCACTGTAAATTAACTTCAAAATATCGAGTCAACTGTTGATATGTTCGTCTCTTTAGGTATATCCACCGTGTAAAAACAAGATTGGTTATTTAGTAATGGTGATGTGGTGTTTTTAAACATTTGATCTAAATGAATACTGAAGTGAGTGACCCGGTTGCTGTCCTGCTGCGTCAACAGTTCCGGTGACAACAGGCAACGATGAGTCGAGCACACACGTTACACGTCAATTTTCCATACAAGAATTCGGGTGTTTTCCAAGTCAATTCCGGTAATGTCCGAAGGTGAGCACACAAGTGGTGAAACGGTAGTTATCACAATTTACGTATGGAAGTGAAACAGTACGCTTTACTCGAGATGGCTTTGTTGGAACTAACCGTTGAATTGCTCTGACTGACAAGGATCGGTTATAGAAAGCGATATCATACCAGATTTCACATCTTCCACCAGTGAAATAGAAAAAAATTGATCATATGCTTACGGAACTGAATGTGCCTTATGGGTGCCAACGACAAATTGAGCATGCAGCACATCCGGTTACCTTCGAGATTTCCTATCAACAGGCACTTTGAAGATCGAGTAATCCAAATCGGCGGCATCTATTTTCAACGTGCCATGAAACTACAGCTAACACAAACGTCATTTCATTCGGAATTTTCCTTTCTAAAAGGAATCTTAAGTCTATCACCTGCAAGTGGACTTGCCATGGACCAGAAGACGATGATTCAGTCAGTCCCTAACCCGTCATACCCCTTCATTTACGTTCGTAATGAAGGTACTACTCCACAGATTGTTGCTTTCTTCCACTTTATTGAGTTGTTTGTTCCCATTTAGCACGGTACATCACAGATTTTCAAAACAACTGTTAGAAGGCCTACTCTTATATCACCTAATGCCCACCTGGTAGACACTGCTAACAAAGTAACTTCAGTTATCTCATGCCGTACTGACAAAATGATTAGAATCCAATGAGTGTGATGCTGCCGTACTGGTGACGGACACCACTGTTCCATAACTGAAGCGAAATGGGTGACACTCACGAAGTCCTCCATATAAGCATCTGGTCGTGCGTCCAGTCTAACTGGTTCTACAGAGACAACTGAATAAGTATACGTAATACAAAGCTGGGAACAAGGTGGACACGGAATTCGGTGGTGCAGAGTGTTCTGTTAACTGCAACTGAGGGATTGCTGGTGTTGTTTTTGGCAAGCCCGTCATCCTTGCAAGGTAATTTAATATGCATGGCTTCCATTCCCACCAAATGCAGTTAGATATCCTCTTTCCGATGTCGTAAATTTCAATCACCGAATCTTTCCGAAAACCTCTTTTGTATAAATGTTTTACATGTGAACGTCAACTTATCATCAAAGGCGTCATCGTTCACTATTATTGAAGCTGCCGCAGTCAGACAGATTATCAGGATTTCTTTCATGTCAAATGAAAAACTGTTGGAATGAATGTGCTGACCATTTCAAGTTATCCTCCTTTGTACTGCACGCTACATTTGGTCCATAGTCATACTTTTTTATGAGGTCTTTTATGGATGCTCTCAAGGTACCACTGCCTGTTTTGCGTGAGATGCTTTAAGCGATTCATGAATATCGCGATCATGCACCTCAAGCAGACTCAGGTTTATGTTACGTCAAAGGGAATGTTATTTCTGCATGAAAATCGTATTTGTGTATGCTGCTTTGTGTGATTCACAGTTGATCCATCAAAACAAAACTTGTTCACTACTTTCTCTCTTCATGGGATTGAAAGAATTACGGGAAAACCTGACTCTATGAAGTCCGCATCGGAAACAGCCAAAGAAGTAATGCTTGGACTCAGTTGTCCTCCTTGACATAGTTCAGATTGAGTGGTTTTAGCAACCACACTTGAACAAGATGAGTACGCCTGCAGATAAGTTTGCATTTGTAGTTTCCGTAATTTACATAGACGACAAATTATTGACTGATTGGGTATAATCTATTCGTTGACTGTTGGAACAACCCGCTAAATAAACATCTATATATACTTTCTACGTTTACAAAAGTCTATTGCAGTTCGCTATGTTTGGATGGAAAACTGCAGTCTCTCGTGAACGCACATTTCGTAGTATACTAATTTTTGTGGAGTGCAAAACTACGTGATAATTGAAGCAGTTTATTTATTGTATTTATTTATTTATTATTCCAGACACCATTCTTTGAACTTAGAACTGTTTCGTACATAGTTGGTGGCATCCTGTTACCAGCTTTCGGGAATACTGTTGACTTTCCCCCGAAAATTGCAGATGAGTGGAAGGCTTCAACACACTACATTAATAATGTCGAGAGCAATGTGGTTAGTAACCGTTTAAATGAAAATCTAGTGAACCCAAGAAGTTATTTTTTTCGATTTTGTCTCAGGAACTTATTCTATCCGTGGAAGAGATTCGTCTGAACATCACTGTTCACCACAATAAGCTCACCTGGGGGATAGCAAGAAACACTATCATTCGACAAGGAACGTTTCAGCCTGATAGTGCATATTCAGTTATTTAGTATTTCGTTGAGTTTAGTCGTCAGATTCCAAAATTTTCCTCGTGGTAACCTCACCAGTGCTTACATGATCAAGTTTTACCTGCTTGAGCTTTTGCATTATCTGTCAATCTTAACGAATGAATTAACATTTCTAGTCTGCGGTGATCAGTTCACGTGTTTACATGACTGCAGGATCTATCTCGAATAAAACGTTAGTTGTATAACTCATCAACGAATAGCTAGGTTATTTGACAAATTTTCTACGTATCAGGAAATTATGCTTTAGTTAAGGTTCGCTAAGGATCCTATAATCACGCACACATCTAATTGACATAGTTGTCTGGTTCAGGTAAGTCATATGAAAAATGTATTTTTTGCGTTCCGTTGGCTTTGTAGGAATTATTTTGCGGATGATTCACTCGTTACTTTGATGGCAATCAACGGGGTGCCATCTGGACAGATTCGGAGTTGAAGATCTGCTCATGAATATGAATACAAAAAAAAACGCCGCAATACATGGAATCTGCTTTTTTCATCGGTTTCGATGTCAGTAGGTGTACATTCGACATTAACGCAAATGTCTTAACAATTGTCTTTTGTAAGATTTTTTAAATGACGTCAACTTAATAGGACAAACACAGAATTGATAAATTGAAAATACATATCAAATATTTTACAACAATATGCTCGCTACTTAGTAAGGAAGTTATGTTTACCAGTGAGGATACATACACGGCGCAGACGTTTTGATTGATCATGGAAAGACAACAAATCACCGGATTATCTCTAACTAAACTTCTATTGTATGAATAAGGAAAATAACCACTACAATGTGTCCATAACATCGTTTGATTACCGTTGTCGCTATGTGCCTTGATGTCCGGATTCACTTTTGGCTTGCGTTGATGGCACGACAAAACAGACATTCAGAAACCCTAGAACCGGGTCTATACATGCATATACACTCACGCACACGTTGTCATGACAATCAGTTACGTGCTGATGACAGCAACATAACGTGAGCGAAGTAATATTTTATGGTTATTAGTATATTCAAGTCAAGATAAAACTATATATACCGAATGGACAAATATTCATCCTACATGTACCGTAGGGAAAAATAAAACGGCTACTGGAAGTGGTGGGTATAAATCCAGTAAGACTTTGATAATACAATAACTGAGGACATGCTCGTGACTGAATCAACATTCAAAATTTCACTACTACTTGCAAGGAATCAATAACCTGTTTTATCGGTAACGTTTCACCCGTGATCTCGGAGCTGCTTTCTACTAGATTTCAGGTATAATTTATGCCGTTCTCTCTCCTACATTGTTTTTGTTATGCACAAATTCTTAGTCGCTTGTTTTTAATCCTGTTAACAACCAAATTTATCTCATCCAGCCGTCGTCTCAAGTCGTTCTGATCACATGCCGGAAAGTTCAGTCGGTAAACTCTATCGTGCATTTGTCCCTCGGGATTTTGACGGCCAATGCAACCAACCCCACCGGTGTAGTTCTGAGCCCTCGTCTAACTAGATCAACATTTCCAAGAACAACTGTACGGCATCTGTTTAACACTCAACAGACGATTGCAAAACTCGTGATCAGCGCTCTATGCTACAGTTTTCTCATTACTCTTTTCTAACAACGATGTGGTGCTCATTCACCCTATATTTAAGTTCTCTTGCTATTTGCCCAATACAAACTTGCGGGTACTCGTTACATTTTACTCCACAGACAATTGCAAGTTTTCTAGACATATTAGGGGGCTTCAATGTGCATCCATATTTTGCCTGATGACATCCTCTTCGAAAATCCCTTCTGATGACTACTTGTTTCCAGACGATATAAATAGCCCCTAACGTTTATATCTTGAATGAAATAACAGCCCTACGTTTTCATCACATTAGTATCATTAATGCTGTGTTGATTACACGTCCTGACTATCATTTTAAGCAGCAATTTAGGATAGCTTCTGTTCATTAGCCTGACCAGTACTTTCTTCTACCTGTTGGTCACCCGCATTTGTGCATAAATGTGCAAGGATGTTAGGACTAGTGAGTTTGCAATACTACCGTAAACCTGTTTAGGGTGAGCGAATTTACAGTTAAGAATATTGGGTACGTCTTCGGTTTTCAGGATGGACGTTGGTCCTAATGTTCCGTCCCATCTTGTGGATGAAGTGGTTCGGAAGTGACGGCTGGCTACCATTGGATTCTAGTTCTAGTGTCTATCTGATGTTGGCATCTATCCAAATACGACGTTGTATAAACGTCTAAACTAGGTCTCGTTTGTTGATCACAATGGGCTGATTCACCACAGAGCCAACAAACCTTAAGCTGAATTCCAAAATTACCCAATACATTCCCGTGAAATCGCTTAGTATGAATATTTTCTAAAACAAGAGATACTGAAGATCCCATGGCCACTTCCTGTTCACGAAAACAATTTCAAACTGAAGGCAGCATTGTCCACACCGAAACATACGGATGTCACGACTACTCTCTGGTCGGCAGCTGGGTTTGTTCTTTCTACATCTACACAATAATAATTGCCTTATCGTTTCAAATAATATTACTGTGGTGGACAGCCGATATCGTCAACAATACGTCTTTATAAACTGTTAGCAGTCCACACAGAATTGGTGTTTATGTGGAGTTTGGTCATAAACTACAACATTTCCCCCCTCACCACTTGTCGTTCGTCATATGCAGACACTTGCCTACTTTAGCTAGTCTTTATTTACATGCAGATTCGTTATTTTATTTCCTAATGTCTTTTATGGTCTTTTTATTGAATATTTTTCCACTTTTGCTTAATATTCTGACTTTGCATTTGGACAGTGGCGTTATCGTGTTTGCTTGGTTAAAAGCGACATCTTCGTCCGATCGCATTTCTCAATGCCGCATTTTCATCTGGTATGAGTTTGTTGGTCTCTTTTTGATAAGAACTAGGAATACCGGCCAGTTGCGAACTCACACTCTCTGCATCCTCTTTTGTTCCGTTACAGAAAGAGCCAGCTCACTATCTGAGATAACCTCTTCTGCGTTTAATTTAACATAATTCGAAACTCTTTGTAGTAGAGTATATTATCTATTCGACCATATCCCACAAGTACGTTGACCAATTAATGAAATGCATCTTATTAATAAAACAACTTACGGATTACTCACGAGTTGTTCTTAAACTATAATGTCATCTCTTTACGAGTCAAACTTATCCGGATCGTGTGATCCGTATGCCAAAGCCAGAATGTCGGGACTACCAGTAATGAAGCACCAGCAGACGTTCATACCAGATATATGCAGACCAAAATGGACAACTCATCGTCCCGCTAAAGCTCTGGAATTTACAAAAGCAACACCAATAATTATTGTGGAGGGAATCGATGGCCTATCACTTGGGATAACGTCAAATTGCGAAGTGATGTGTGCGACCGATATATGGACGTTGAACCTGCATATAAAATCGTCAGGTACATCAATATATTGAAAAAACGTTTTCCAAAAAGCCGTCTACCGACGACCCTGGAAGTAATCGTGTGAGTTACCCTCTGTAGACTGCTAGCGATAGTCACAAACCATTAAAACCACGTTTCTGATAGCTCGCATTCTAACTGCGTAAAAGACTGTATTTAAATAGATGTCACACTGAAGACCTCTAACTTGAAAATATTCCGCTCTCGTCCGCAAAATTGATCTTGAAGATTAACTTGACCGACCAAAAATTTCGGAAGTAGACGTACTTCTCAGGCATCTGAGTGATTGTTACTTTGCGGTGAAATTGAATGACACGCAAAAGTAAGATTTGAATGATCTGAGTTGAGCAAACTATGAGACATCCATGAAGCTCGTACCAAACAAAACATTGGGATTCTGAAGCTAAATGACGGAATAAAATATGGCTTTCTTCAGTAATAAAGATGTACTAATGTCCTTATAATTATACGTTTTCGATAGTACATTATGAAAGCTAAACAGTAATCTACTAAATCATCAACACCCTTCAGGTACACTGATTTAAGTCATTTAGATGAGACAACAAACATCTTGAGACTCGAAATTGCAAAATTACCTAGGCGTTGTTGATTGGTTTTTATTTTCGTGTTGTATACATGATCGGTCGTGAATGTTTGTCAAGTTATAGCTTAATTAATCACTACGCAACAACATGGTGAATGTTCGCATTAGACCAACTTTCAACGTCGAAAGGAAATACTGTGGGCAACCAGTACATCAGAGACTCTAAAGTAATGCTCCCCTAAACGTTTTTAATACTAAATCGAAAACGAGGGATGTTCAAACTAATGTTGTGGTTTTTGTAAAACAACATTTTGTTTTCATTGTAACATAGAGGCTCTTTCGACTGGTGACACTCAGAACAAAAACGGTTGACGCACTTGAAATCTACTGTCATAGTGGATTTGCCGCTGACAACAAACAGGTTGAAAGAATTGGAACCAGTCGGACCTGTGCATAAAAATCAGCATTGTATCCGCAACACGTTTCAGTGATCTTCCCAGCAGTGCACTGTCGTTCTCGGACGATGGGGTAAGACGCAAGAAGACAGTACAGCAATCATAGAAATACATACCTATATTCACTTGTTTTGGTTGTTGATCTGATTCCCAAATCGAAATCCGATAGCCTTCTCATTTGCCTTAAAAGGTGCTACACGGAACGACTAGACAAGTTTGTGTTTTTGAACCACTCTTCGTTGTCCCTTGTCCAGAGCGCACGGAAATTGTCTCAACCGCTGTGCGTGGTAGATGGAGTTTGGCAGGAGGATTCGGTTTACGTTAAGGACATGAAACATCCCAGTTGCAAACATAAAGATAATTAACCGAAAAACAGATGGACTGATTCATTCTGGAACTGTTCTGAAGAAATGGAAGGAAGCATTCATTGGAATTTGAAACTTGTGGACGAAGAACAGTTCAATGGCGTGCAGAGAAAATTAGAGAGCGGAAGTTCGGTATTTTGAAGTATTTTTAATGTAATTGTTACAGTTGAACAGTTCGCTTTACGCAAGTTTGGTAACTGTATTCTGTCAGCAGTTGTATGAAGGATGCCTTCTCCAGGGAGCCGAGAGACAATGTCACACTCTGAAAGCTCAACAACTTAGTCTGATGTGTTCTGTTCACGCAATTGAACAATCCACCTTACCTGAAAAGAACTACCTCATCATTTTCGACGACTACTATCATACTGCTTTATAAACTACTCATGAAACAATAGATTTACAAAAGGTCGATCGGAACCGCTTGTATATAAAAGTGTGAAACCGATCTTGCACTTCTCTAAAAATTACCATTTCTTTAGCGCATATCCGGATTGACGTCCACCGATTGTACTAACCTTCACGATTGACGGCATATCTTCTCTGACCTGTTTTTCAAACAACTTACAAACTCACGAAAAATGACATAAGTAAATCAGCTGGCTTGATTAATTGGTCAAACACTGACAAAATCAGTGCTTGTTTACCGTTGTCAGCTGAGTTTGGACAACCAATTTGTTATGTAAAACTTTTATTCTGCTCCACAGAAACACAAGGAAACGATAATCATAACAATTGTTAGCAAAAACACAAATTAAGTAGCTCTGCCAATTACAGTAAAGTCACCATGTAAATCGTTTAAATAATCCTTGAGGATTGTTGACAGTGAAGCTACAGAGTTCACGTTTAGCTTCAACGATTTCCGTCGGTTGTATGCTATTGAACATGCAGTAAGAAAGGGAATTTGGATAGTACACAGTCATTAACAGTAATTCTTGTATTTCTATGCAAACGTATGAAGCGTTGATTACAGCGCACCTGCTTGTGAATAGTACATGTGAGTGCCATAACTATAGTTCGATAGTTGTCATAGTTATAAACAAAATAATGAGTTATGAACAGGGGTGGCTCTAAGATGGGATAAGTAATATGTTTTGTGTGATTTTTTTGGGATGAACTGGTTGCAAGCGAACAGCCACAAGTATTCTTTTATCAACTGCTAGTAAGTAATCTAAAAAAGGGATGGATACATATATTTAAAAAAAACTTCGTTTTTTGTGAAAATTCTGACAGTAATTTTTTGTGAAAATTCATTAGACCACAAATGGTCGGATCGATGAACACCGTTGGAGATGAGAACTGGAGTCTTCATGTGTCTTGTTACTAGCCAGCATTTTGCCAACGTCATTAAAACTGCTGTTACGATCAGGTATATCCACGGGGGTTAGACAGGCACATTTCATAAACGTCATCTGTTCTCTGACAGTTGGTCCTGACGCATGGCACACAGGTTACAAATAGCGTACTCATGGGTAGACTATGTATAAGACAGACCAAACGTAAGCAACAAAAACCGGGAATATTCTCACAGTTTTACAGAGGGAGAAACCTAGAAAACGTTTCCAAGCCGCATCCAGATAGTGTGAAAATACCTTTCAGAATTTATGCACAGTGATCATAGGCCACGACGGACAAAGGATACACCCACTTCTCTTGAATCTACTCGTCAACAGCAAGTGAAAGTGAACAAAATGGCCGTGATCTACATCTCAGTCAACATAAGGTATCAAGCCTGGATATAGGAAGTCCGGCACTCCAACAGGTTTGATATTCACATCTGGTTTTTTACGCCCCAAAGCAGTAATAAATTGGTAAATAATGGGTGGTAAACCAGTTGAACGTAGCGCTTTTCGTGAGTGGAACAGAAAGTTAGTTGAGATTATTTATCTTCGTGTTTGTCTTTCACCGGTGACAATATGAATTATCAACGAGACATTTTACTCACTTTTATCAACGCCTCCTTTGCTGTCAGATGGAACTAACCACGGTCTTATTATTAAAAATACTGCTTTTGACAGTCAGTCAGAATAATGTTTTATAAAAACGTTGAGAATATATTGCATACGTTATCAAGTGAACAGCGAAAAATAACTTTCATCCCACTATCTCAAACTTAAAGTCACAACGGTAATTCCAAAGTACTCGCTTTGCACGCCATATGAGACGAAATGTGACATTCTTTGAGTTAAACTAGCCTGTAACAACGCTAATCCCCTATCTGTGACACCAAACATTTCTCCCACCGAAATTGTTTTTACTTTTTGACTTAGTTGATCATAATTCAGTACACTGCTGGAAAAACGTCGTGCAGTTTAAATGACCGCTTTCGAGAGACATTTGAGACGCATATGTGTAAAAGATTGCTCTCGCTTAAGATCAGCTTCAGATTCAATTGAATGAATTAGCGAGGTGACAAGAATGAGCAAAGTTATGTGACGATTGCCATATTGTTCACCCAACTGTAGTCATAACTTTGTCAGTCACATTATGGAAACATTTTCTGTGCATGGCACTGCCGAAACCAAATTCGACAGTGCACGGTAGCAGCTAACCAGAGGGACCGCTCAGTTATTTATCAAGACTATTCATGCACGCACTCGAGAAAATCTCGGAGGGTGACCATCTTTGTAAAGGTTAACCTCTGAGTGTGTGATTCAGTCTCCATCTGAATTTGAAGGATATACTGAGAGATTGTTAAACTGCTATATTGTGTGTAAACCATGGTAGCGCAAGCACACTGGTTCCTGGCTGAGATCATTTCCGGTGAAAACGCCTGTTAATTCACAAGTTTCTACGCAACTCAAACGTGATTTCGCTGGTCAGAGTGTGAAGTGGTAAAAGATTGATGTCATAGCAAATAGCCTTAAAATGCTGCCACAAGGTCGAATGTGTAACTGTGAACTGATGTTTACACATCTGCATATTTCGTATTTTGGTGTCCTCACTAAAATGACCTGAAACTGGTCACTGGAATTTTATCCAACCAACGAAGTGGTCAATAGTCGTTCTAAAAATGTTGGGTCGTACCACCGCTACGCATGTCGGTCGAATCGAACTCGCGTCACGTGAGGAAGCGTCAGACTGTAGTCCACACAAGCATCGACTAAAGTACGGGATGAAGGTCACTCCGGTCGCAGGATGGTATGAAAATTACATTCCTTAGCTGTAGCGATTATGTCTGATAAACCGAAAGGGATCAGTGGTTTTGGAGCCTTGATGAGATTCGATCGATTTCAGCACAAGGAACATGAATATGTAACAGCATGTAGATGCAAACAGAAACCTTCATGCATCTGCTTAATTATTCCGAAAACCCCGGGACCGGAAGTAAACTCGAAATTGCTATGTAATTATGCTTCTGAAAGACTGAAGGTTTAAGTCATTTCAAGGCACGTAATATAAGGTTGACGTGGTACATTTCACACCAAGCTGTAGAAAATGGGCCAAATTAATTTGCTTGTGCTGATGTCGAACTGCCAGTATTCGTTTCAGGCAGTTCACAATATCAGAGATTTGTGAGTAAACGAAATTAATGAACAAAACGAGCGCAGTTTTAGTCTTAATCCGTTTGGCAAGCAATGCTTTTGGTTTAGAAACCTGGGGCCTTTAATTCTTAGCGATCAAATGTCTGGCGCAATTAAGTGCAAAGTAGGGAATGCGGTGTGATTCAAACCATATTAGCTGTTTTCTCTTTTGTTCACGGTCGCAAACTGGCGACCGGTTAATGGTGAACATTTCATAACCACATTCATGTGCGGAAAATTCTTTCACACTATTACCTATCAAAACATGCACTGATTTGACTTTAGGTTGTTTACGCAATCCTTCAATGGAACAGTTTTATCGTGGTAGATTGTAACTCACTTTAGGATGATTCAGCTGAGTGTACAATCCGAGTATGATAAACCAGAAATTGCTGGCGTCCTCATCCGACGAAGTGTAACAGAGGTTCCGTTTAGTGCCATATGCATGCTTTGACACCTTGGACGCTGATTTGGTTCTCAACAAAGCAGACGGGTTCGAGTTTCCTAAAGATATTCTTCGTGAACGTTCCCCAGAAAAACACTGCAACTTTGTTAACTATCACACGGAAATACATCATGCTTTTGTGCTCATAATATCTAAAATGTTTACGTTCAGACCGGACTTTAAAACAGTTGTCAAGTGAATTCATTATCACATTTAATAAGTGATTATTGACTCCATTCGGTTTATTGGGATTCACTAAACAAGTAACCAGCACGCCCCGCAAAAATCGCTAAGAAACTACAAGATGGAACATAGTTTATGTTGTGAGGGAGCAAAAACGTAATAATTCGTGCGAAAGCAACTGGCTTCATGCAGTACGTGGTAACATACTCCCTGACGAACTTGTATATTTGAGTTGATTTGTTCACTTGAGCAACACTGTTTACTATATTATCACTTGTTGTACAAAGTACGTTTACTTATTCACCTCAAGGTTTCTGTTTAACGCTAGACGTTATTAGTGAAATTTGTGAATAGTCATAGAGTTTTCTTTAGGTAACGGAAGGAGTGATAGTCCAGCTTATTGCTAGTACGATGTTGTCCGTAACAAGTACTCAACCATTTTTATAATAAATTAACCGGTAATCACTAAACGAAGGAACAATGGCCGGATTGAGCGAATGCTCCAAAAAGAGAAGTTTAATAGCAGTTTGTGTAACTTGTGCATAGTTGTTGGCATATCTATGTCAGGTTTTCAATTTAATTTCTGTGTTTTCTGTAGAAATAAGTCCACGGTAAACAAGTCTAAGAAAGTTTCGTCGACTTCAGACTGCCTTAGACAAATTTGCTCGTCACCTACGAGTAGTCGGTTTTTTCTTTAGACTAATGGCGATTCTAAACAAATGTCAACGTCCGTCAAGCTTTATCCTTCCATTTCATGTTAAACTTTACGTTTTAAAGGAAAACGGAGACTTGGAGTAAATTAGACATATCCACAGAAATGCCTATGACTAAATATCACCTACGAGACAGATGTGCTTATGACAGAACAAACGGATATCGGCTGACATAGACACTCATAAATCAAACATCAAATGAAATAAGCAACCAACAGTTCATTTGTGCAACCACCGGCATGCTATTCTGTCTGTCTAGTGGTCATACATAACAGCATGTCAGTGCGGAAGGTGGTAACGGAACAGCAGTGTTGAGTCCGTGAAGCGTGACATATCATATTTACCTACCTAGAATAGGTCACGTTTGTTGGGCTGTCAAAAATTGCATTTGGAAATTACCGATGTGTAATAGAATGTAAAGCTACCAGACGTAGGATATAAAATATATCTCAAGTCTGAGCTGATGAAATGTCCGACGAATTGCAGCGTTAACTACATTACGTTGAAGGGCTTGGAGAGGGATGTATATACTTGGCAATCCCTTTTTGCATAAAATACAGTGATCCCGTAACGATGTCGTTCATACAGAACGGATTTATTTGATTTGTCTCACCAAGGTTTCACCAACGATATCGTGTTAGTAAAGGGTAGCGGCGCACAAAGTGTAACTGACAAATGAGCCCCACCGCGTCGAACGTAACCGCCAAGGCAGCTACCCTGGTTTTACACGCAGACAAAAAACCGCTCATAATTGGTCACAGCTTACGCACTCATGTGGAAATTTCAACCTGTCATTTGGAAAAGCTAGACTGACATTTATCCTTTGGTACAATTCATCCGTAATTGTTATTGTACTTCAGTTGGGGTGTGGACTACAGCTTACGTTCTTGTGGAACTGCAGCACTAACTTCTGCAAAATTAACATGACGTAAAGTGAGACTACATTCAACACGCAGACCCGATCTAACGAAGGCAAAAAGTAAATCTGCTGCTTCTCTCTTAAAGGTACTGAATGAAAAGTTTATCCGAATAGTTCTGCACACACATGGAAGGTGTCCACTATACACAACGCAGGTTCCCGTAGCTATCAAGTAACCGTCTCTTAGAAGTTGTGTGGGTGACATAATTACTGCTTTCAGGAACGGTCTATCACACGCTTAAACGTCTACACTGCCAAACACGTCACCAATGAGAGCAAGCCACTGATGCGTAGCTGAAATGTCCTAAACAAGAGAACAGCAATGCCGATGCTTTAAACTGACTACAGTTTGCTTACATTGATTGAGTATATACTCACTTGGAAAGAGTGAAGCAATTGTAGGCAGCGGCTACAGAAGAGTGAGTGCACGTGCGTAGATGCGAAGATGGATGATGTCAACTACTTCTGTCCGTCTTTACTCATCAGGCTGGAAGTAGTTTCCTAATGTTTGACCATTGTTTGTGTCCATAGACTCCGAGACGACCACATGTGGCTCACCATGATTGGGCAAGTCACCATTTGATATTTTTTACTACTCACGTTTTATTCGCTTTTTGTTTTGTATTTCAACCGTGGGAAGTTCTCTTACATATGCAATAAATATATACAGAGTATCCAGAGGTGCCATCAAAATTTACTCGATTACGGTCATCAATAAACAAGCCGCAAAACCACCTGAATACAACTCAGAAGCGAAGGATGAGTTCGCAGCCGTACTATGCAAAATACGAAGATCTTCCCTCATGATTAAGCGCAACCATCAAATGACATTATGGCAGAAAGCTATCCGGAATCCGTTGTCTTCCGTTTTGGTAATGAAGAAAGTCGCAAAGTTGACTGTAGCAAAAAATACGACACTCTCAGAGTGTGTGATGAACTGGAGTAGGCCAAAAGCTCGTGCTACTTCCGTTCCGTCACTGACTCTCAGCAGACTGGTTTGGCATTTTGTCACAATTCAGTCAAAGCGGATTTACTTCGTGATGGCTGTTGGGAGCTTGTCATCTTTTCTTTGTGGCCATAGTTACGGGTGGCATGATGTATGCATCAAGTGAGTGTGACTAAGATATTTTCGACCGGGTGTAGGACATTAAATAGGGGCTAGTTAGTGTAGTCGCTGCACTCTGCGATGACAAAGCGACTTTATTTGTGTATGAAACGTATACATTGAATTATTCATGATTGGATTCATCCACACACATTGCATGATAAAAACAGTGAAACTAATGCGAAGAATTAACGCAAGTAACTCTATTTGGATCATCACTCAGATTAACCAAGCGATTTAAGCGGAGTTCCGAATGTAATCAAAACGATACTTAGTAGTCTATTTGTGAGCCTCTCACAAAAGTTATTCCTCATCTTCTATTCACCAGGTCTTTGACATATACAGTAGTTATTCTTAGTCACACACCTCGATGCTTATCCTTAAACGGACACTCTGTGAACAGTGTCGTCTTCGTTTAGCGTTGTCTTATGGAGGCTACCGAAATTGGGGATCGAACCAGTGGCGTTTCGCGCCATGAGCCAAAGTCTTCATATGCTGGGTTCCAATTTTCATCAGAATCGCTTGTGACGGGAGAAATTCGTGTGGCCAAATCATAACTTACCTTTGCGTCACTTATGCGAATTGATACAGTTTAGTTGCTTTCTCTCTAATAAAGCTGACATACCAAGCTTACTGTGTTGTAATATAACAGCCTTCATCCACATCAAAATACTTGTCTGTAGCTTTCTTTTCGAAAATCCTCATCCATCACCATTTAGACTGTCGGTACTTTCAGGTCAAGGAAAATCAACTGAAACTTTGTGTAATCCAGAGATAGTATTTCCGGTGATTGCACACATATTACGCAGGTAAACCTGTGTGGACGCACTACGGAGAAACACCATACAACCAGAAAATGTTCCTTTTAAAATCTCTCAGAAAAGTAAGATGTAATTCACTGCTAATCACAGAAGGTAAGATAATTTTCGAACTGTTGTGTGGGCTTGACTATGAGAATAGTAAACGTCTTCCATGATGCGACGGGACAGGTCTTGAGAAATGAAGTGATTGAATTCGGAAGTTGTCCTTTTAACAATTTTCTCCACAAGCTTTAAATCGATGCTCTTCAGTAGAACTACATATCAATCTCCCTGTCAATTCTGGCAAATTCGTAGCAGTTTTATCGGCATATCACCATTTGGCATGTATTGACTTGAGCTGTACGTATTAAACCCGGGAATGTTAAATCTTGAACACCACAACACAGTTCACCTTGATGGTGTCAACAGTTGACAAGTTCAAATGCTGGTTCCATACAAATGTTCGATAGTCCAAAATGAATCAGTATTTCAGTAATGGGGACATCGGATTCCCTTCACCAACACCAAACTATCACCTAGTGCACGATGGATACTAACGTTTGTTTCTGATAAGCTTGATAGACTGTAGTTTGACTCGTCCCATGCTATCCACTTTTGTTTTCACTCTTTTCTATCCTTTCTCTGATACTTACAAGCTCGAGGTAACCGATTTTGTTTCCATCATCCTTTCATTCTCCTGCATAGTTTTTTACCATGGAGCAATAAAAAGAACCCTAAACGGTTTGATTCATAATTTTTTTGCGATTTGCATGCGATAAATCGAAGATTAACCACATGAACGCCAGTTCCAAGCTGTCCACTGGCTCAAATATTCCTCTGAGGAAAATAGCCTAATATAGACAGCAACATGGTCACCTGTATGATTTACTAAAAGTGACGAAACAACTGAGATAGAATTGTATACCAAGCAGATACGGAAGTGCGGAATGTCACTACTAACCTATGCGCGAAAATACACACGTTCGCAACACCAGCAACATCAATCTGCATTCTCTTCAGTGTCGAAGGCTTTCTATTACCGACCTGTGTCCACTTACCTTCAGATCCTAGCCAAAATGCCGTAAACGTTTTCTTGCTGCAAGCGTCAAAGCTAGAGGTTTCCTACACGAAACCAAGGCCACACGATGGACATCTAATTGTTGTTTACGACCTACTGCTTCTGGGCGAACGAAACCGAAATGACAAGCGGTGGCTGATTGTAACGCCGGTCCACGCCAACCGAGCTTATGAGACGGTATTACTGGGTTGAGTGGGTGATATTGTTTGTCCAAACTAAAGACTTGTCGAAAACTTTAGTTAGTGCAAACATAGCGCTCCTATCAAAAGCCACTTACAATTTTCGGACATCGATGAATGGAGTCATATAACATCATGATGCGCTTATGTGAATGGGCTGAGAAAGCTAAACATACAACAAGACTAATATCACAGATGTGCTGTACATTCGGACTTACATAAAAGTAATGAGGTCTTGCTAGCACTATAGGTTACATAACTTGATGAACGTAATCCAAACTTGAATTATACCATTTAGGATAGCATTCGAACCTCCTGACTGTGTTCAAAAGGTCAACATTAAAAGAGAAGATAGGCACAACGCTCTGTCATTCACCCAACGTTACCTTACGATTAGCAAACATATCTGTCGCATACTTCTGATGAAATAAACTTCTATTCTGTCCAGAATGTTCTTACTTCCCTACGAATCAAAACAGAGTTGACTAATGTAATCTTCGCTGTCCAGTCCTCCTAGTCAACTGACTGGGAGCATTTACACATTGCCATAGTCATAGATCCTTAGAGTGCGTTCTAAATCTATGGTTGATTCGAAGCCGAGGGAGGAGGAAGAGGTCTTGCAACTGTCTCGCCCTTTAGTGGAACAACTAAGGTTTGTCAGTAACCTGTCATAGGTCCCACTTCTGTATAGAGTTTTACAGTAAATTCTTTGCGGGTAGTTGACATATTAATCAGTCATATCCTCCTTTGAAAGACAGATTCAAGATTTCGCTCTGTTACTTAAATTACAAAACACTCTGAAGTTCAAGAAGACGTTGGGTAATGACCTTCTTTATTAAAATAGCAAGAAGACAAACATTGCGAAATGCAAGCTTTTTGTTTATTCCCATCAGTCGATTACATAAAACATTGAGTTATATAGGGCTTGACGACAAAACAATGGAATGAACGAACATCACATGTGAGCGATCAGGGTTCACTATCACGGTAACGACATTGATTGCTTCAGCACCTTTTGCCAACAAAGGGCCGATACGTGACGCTTGATCAACAATGTATCGAAGAACGTCAACAGCCTGGTGTTGCGGTTGCGCAATAGGACCGTGAACGAAGTGAAGTTGTCAGCCATATGACCTGTTGCAATTAGGTGTTTTCCGAACGAAAAGGTCGGATTTCTGTTTGGATGTTAGTGTATTGACCCGGGTTTAGTCACTGTGTGTATCAGCCATTTGGGTGTGTGCTCCGCCTTCTTCTGTAGTAAGTTTCAGTCCGTTCTGTCAATGTATGTCACCGCAACTGCAAGTGAATTGGTATAGAACATGACCTCCTGTATGAATGACGGTGTTCAAACACTCAGGGGATCGCAGCAACAGCCTAGATGGAACCCAGCTTGCCTCTGGCAAATATGTTGCTCGCGTCTTATTCTTAGTCAGTGAACAAATGGCAACTGATTTATTGTAATTTGAACGATATTCGAAACAAATCGATTGTTTTGCATTTTTATTGACGTCAACGAACTTTTTCAAGGAACAAGCACCGAAGTCGAACTTCAATTCTGTTAGACTTCATCGGTAGCGTATTTCGTTGCCGCTGCAGGGAGTTGAACACTGGTTGTCCTCTAATGATATCATACTCATACATCGTGTACTGTAACAGATGAACGGATTTTAAAGATAGTGATTGATACCAGATGGTCTTGGTCAGCTTTGTTCACTAGTGTGTGAATATTTGTTTTGATCTATGGTCTGATAAAGCTTATTTAGCCCTGCAAAAGTTGAACCGGCAAACGGCGGTAAACAATAATTTAGAACAAAGTTGTCACATAGGTGCGCAAAGCAGAAAGTTTACCTTGAGTTCCTCTTTATGTAGAAGTCTTTTTTGAGTTTTTAATGAAAATTGGTCAAAAACCGTGTGTTTGTTTGCCTAAATATCTATGTTAATCAGAATGTCTGAGGGTCATCTGGAAGATGGATGACCTTTCTAAACCAGAAGAGACATCCATATATCTGGTTATTCCTTTCAAGTAGCACTGAAGTAATAACGGCATTTGTGTTCTTCACCCTACCGTTAGTTTTTGCTAGTGAATGTACAAATAAAAATTGGACACCTCTGTCAAAAATGCGATCATTTCTTCAATCGATCGAATCAAAAATTGATCGCCGAGTGACCACAGCTTCGTTGTTTTTACAACAAACATTTGATCCGGAATGTGTGCTGTTAGTCTAAAATTGGGTTGTCAAAATAGGATATTGAGCTGGTGGTTTCATGTTTCTTTGTTGTAACATGTCACCGTCTATGTGAGCCGTTTGTTTCAAACAAACAACACAAATTTGCGCTCGAAATGTGAATACATTAATCGTCCCTTTTTTAAAAAATCACATCACCTTTTTGAATTGTTACCACAGGTGAGCAAGTTGGACTTGTGTATATCTATCAGCCTGAGTAACCAATGTGGATTCTGGACTGAACAGATCGAACTTTGATTTCCTGTTCAGCACTACTTCCCATGCTACCGAAAAATAAACCGAATTACAAATGATTTTTACACAATACAATCTCAGACTTACTTAACATTACTGAGATATGCTGGAAGGTTACAAACATTTTCCTTGTAACCTACACAGTCGTAGGGGCTTTCTTTAGAGCACCTGTATTATGAACATAAATCTTATATTTCAAACTTGCTTTCCAAGTTTATGATTGCCTCACGTCCGACAGCAACCAGCGGTTGGAACCAGACGCTGCAACATCGAGTTGGGTTACACGGTATCTCGCTACTCCTTTCCGATTATTATTCATAGGAACACACTACCGATCTGATTCCTCTCGGTTGCTCCGGCAAACTTGTGGGACTAACTTCCCTTGAGCTTGTTTGGTAACGTATGACTATGCCTAATGATTCTGGATCTAAATTTCGGAAATGGCAAAATCTGTATGGCACGATTGTCTTTCAAAACCGAATCAGTTCTGCAATGACTGAGGGGTATTTGTAGAGATAACATGTAGTTATTATCCCGGGTGATAACGCAATTCGGCGTAGTAGAATGCGGTTAGGTGACCAAACAGTACGACGCCGTAACACAATAAAACTTGTTGTTTCGGACCAATACATTATCCACCATTGATTGCTGTGTACTTCCACCCTGAAAAGTTTCAATTTATTGAAGGGGACGTATTAATTCTGGAAGTCCATTGTGTACATAGAATGGATGTATAATGGGTATTACGTAGTTTGAAGTGATAATCATATGTGTCGTGAGTTGAGAATCAACAGATTTCTGGGTCACTCTGGACCGTCCAAAGAATGTTACACAATTTTATGGAAACATGAAGTGTCCGTGTAACCAAAAACACAGAGACGAACTGTTCGGCATAAAGCCCGTCTTCAGTATCCCAGCAATAACCTACAGAAAAATGCGTGAGATTGGAATTTTGCGCTCAGAACATAAAAGCAGTTTGTCTGTGTATTTGACACTGAGTCTCAAACGACGAACAAGAACAGACAACTAGCGCAATAAAACGGCAAGGCTAATCCATCCGTTTGATCATCCTCGGACACAACCCGTATAAATTGAACAATTAATGACAAACAGTCTGCAAAATATTTTTGTTTGAAAAATCAACAGTGTACAATAAGTTATGATCAAAATAAAAATGTATCACTGCCATGGTTTTCCACAGAATCATGGAGACACCGAAGGCACGATGATTACTTGATTGTTGGCAACAAAACTACTCTAGACGAGGTTGATGCGCTATTATACCGCGTATGTAAAGAGAGGTGCTTGATTCCTTCAACACAACGTTGGCAGAAGCTTCCTAGATATGGAAGCATTAAACTGAGTGCAACACTCAAACTAAATGCTAGGCAAGGTGCCACTCCCGAATGTGTTCTCTAGCACACCAACTCTTCATTTGTTCAACAAGCAAATGATCGCAAACTTCCAGCAAAACAGTTCCCCATTTCATAGTCATGTGTAACGGAGGTCTGGCTACTTTTGCAAAAATTTGAGACTTTGAACTGGTCTTTTTTCACTGATAATTGGAACCTTATAACAAATACAGTAGGTACACCGATTTGACTAAATTGTAAAACTGTCAAAGTGCACATCGCACTGGATTAACCAGCGGTTGCTCTAAAGCGAGTAGTGCAGTCCTTCGTTGACAACACTTTGAGTCGGTGAGCAGAAAGAGTGAAACTAAGTACCACATGAACATTGCTTTAATTCTTTACGTTGAAGGAGGACATTATAATGCTAAGTCCGTGTATTTAGAAAGGCTCTGTTTAACCTCGATCTTTCTATACAAAGCGTCAGCCTGGTTGAAGCCGCTTAGGGAACAGTATTGTATCGCGAAGTCGTAGGCAAAAAGGACTGTTGCCCATAGTTGTAAGCGATTGATTGTATAAGTCAGGATTCACTTATGTGAGCCAAACACTAAGAAAAATAGCTTATGATTTGTCAGCATCAAAAAAGGTCGCTAGTAAAACATTTTTGTGGAATTTTCTCACCCGAATATTGTTGCGACGGCCTCCTTTTCGATATGGCTACAGTTTCAACCACGGAGTGTGAGCGGCCTTGCTGTGTGCACGATTGTCTTTACCCTTTTATCTGTAAACATGTTAAACATCAAATCTATTTCTTAGTTGGATGCGCCCACAGTTACGGCAACCTGGAGTATAAAATCGCAGTGTGTGGGCAAGAGGTCTGATATCAGCAGGGCTGTGGTAAAATCAAAGGATTGTTGACGTTCTCTTGACCACTTTAACGTGACATACTCAGTATGCAGACGGTTTATTGGAGTTCGGATTCAATGAAGTTCTGGAAGGAGATAACTGTAGCGATTGGTCAGTCCCAGGAATGACCGTAAAGTTGGTGCAGTTTCCTTCGAATGGATTGTGCGTTGGCCGGATTAGGACGTCAACGATCTTTGTTCACAATACATCCAGTGTGTTTTGACATCCTTAAAATGGATGTGTTGACGAGAAGTCGGTAACTTTTTTCACCCAAACGTGTAAGAGATTGGTCCAACTTTTGTTCCAGACTCTCTGCATTATGACCCATGCTTATATTATCGTCTAGGTAGGCAACCACAACCAGAATGTCCGGGAATATAGTTCCAATCACTTGGAAAATGGCTGGAGCCGTCTTTACATCGAACGGCAGGCGATTGGGCCAGTGCAGACCTTTTTATCTGTCACTCGTGAACAGTTCCTTAGACCCGTCAACGACTGGCAATTGTAAATAAGTCTCTGTCAGGTCGAACTCTGCGAAATGTTCCCCACCATTCAGCTTCGTAATATGATCTTTCGATCGCGACGAAGGATACTAATTCGCTTGGCTGGTTCAATGTTGGATCCAAGCAGCCGGCAAACGCGGCCACGACCTACATATAAGCTAGCAATGGGACACAGCAGTCAACTGAAGTTTCCTCGCTTTTTTCTTCTCTGTGGGTTCGAGAAGAAACATTACTTTTACATGTTGATGAGAAATTTGTCGATGGACTTTCAATAAGTAACCAACAATGAAGGAATGAGCTATCATGAACACCACGCCTCAAAACTCATAAAGTATTTACACCCCCAGCGAGGTCGCAACCCAGTTTGCCATACATCATTATAGTATGCATCTACCGTATTGAATATAAAGGTGTTTTTTAAAACTGACAGCTGAGCGACAGACCACAAACAGCACCGTGTCTCTTGAAGCGTAACGGACATTTAGACAATGCTAAGCTTGACGAGTTGCATTAGAATGTTCACTCTCCGAAAAGTTCAATGCTACACTCCAATACTTACTTTCTGAGTGCATTTGAATCCTCAAAATACTTTTTTTAAGCAGTCTCACTTATTTCATGATTACAACCTTATTTCTAGCCCGTTAAAAAATCGAATTTCTATCCCACTTTATATTCCATTTTTTTCAGTTGTGGGTAGACGGAGGTTAACACCGGTGACAAACCAGCAACCACTGTTAAAGAAAAGTAATCTGAGGTTTGTGAACAACCGTTAAAGGGAATTTTTGCGGCTCTAATCATTTAATGAGGAAGACTCGAATCGTTAGAGCAGAACAGAGTGGAATCAAAGCGAACAGCTGAAATTTATGTGTTTCTGCAGCCGACTCAGTACGAAATGATACACGAAGAGAGTTCGCACAGACAGTTTGTTGAAACTTATCAAAACGTTCAGTCGACATTACAGTTAGATACGCTGCCAGCTTAAATGACGATCGGCATGGCTGTGGCATTTATTCCTAGTTGACTGTAATTAGATTGCATAATTGTCTGTGAGGTTAACTTCCTACCGTCCTCCCGATGCAATCGGTTGATCGAAGATTTATAGCCATTAATTCACCCTTGATTGTCATATTTATGTCTGGCTGCATCTATTATGTTTCCCGAATTGTGCGGGCGTTTCAGAAATTGAGGATCCTATGATCGATGTTCCCCTGCTCTACTATGGTAGCAAAGTGAACGAATCGGGTAACACGTAGAAACACATTTCAGGTATGTGGTTGACGACTGCTTATCAAGACTCAAAACGCAATCGGACAGCATTTCCGCCATGGAGTGGAGTCTCAGCAAATATCCAATGTACTAAGTTCCTATTCTTCCCGTGACTGTGACTTTGAGTTGCCTTAATTTATGTCGACCCACACAAGCTTTACTTGATCATGTTGTATACTGTTGGCGATGATATTTATTAGGATAAGAACTGATACTGTAGCACGGTTTTGGTCGTATTTATCTGTCATCGTAGTTGTTGTAATACTGAGAAGGGTGTCCACAGTCTTACATCCCTTAGTGCATCAGCTAATGATTTGCTTTTACCTTAATGGAGTTGTCGGTTTGATAGTGTCTAACATTTCTTTTGACGTTGAGTCACTTCAATCTGACTGAAGCAAGGTGTATTGATACATATAGGACAACAATTATTAAGCAGCACAAACCGTTCAGTACGCAGTCAGTGCATTCGAAACAACTAACATCATGCACAAAATAATCATTTTGGGATACTCGCTAAACTTCAACGCAACATAATTACCCCTACCGCTAAGAACTATTAATTTTACTGTACAACGTTCGGTGAAGTGGAACTGTTGCCACAGTCCTCCGTAATTGGGCTTTCATCGAAGAATTGCTGACACGACGGCAGATATCTGAATGTATAACTATTAATATCCCTAGCCATTTGACTGTCATTTGTGTACAGTGGAATCCAAACGATGTGTAAAACTTGGTCGAGTAGCTAGGTTCAACATATAGACTATTCACAACCGCAAAACACATCTCTCGTTGAAAGTTTTATTCCGAAATTTTTGCTATGCTACATGCATTAAACACATCTGTCTTACCATCATAACGACAGTCTGTTTGGAGTTGAACAACAAACCGTCACGTGACGGCAGTTTGTTATCCAAGTTCGTTTCGGCCTACTAGTCTTTATCGTTATTTTCTTTTGGATGGGTTAATTCATTAGGACTGACTAATATTTCGTTAGCCCGTTTGTGTTGTTTCCTAACTAAAGTTGGTGGGAAATGGTGAAGAACATCAATGTTTGAACAGTTGTGACCATTAAACAGGATAGGCCACCAAATGTCGGACTCGGTTGCGGGTAGTCCAAACATAGTAACCATAAAACCAGTGCAGCAAAATCTCGTGCACTGCTTTGGTTGCCCAGTAATTTTTAAGGCAAAAGCTTCTGCCGAGTGGAATCCATAACAAAGTGTTCACGACAAAGTGTGATACAACATTCAATATCTGATTTTCACCAACTCACCTACTTTCGAGCTAACGTAGTCACCATCCACTTCAGGATATTTCGGAGTGACCAAATTGCCTTTATTGTTGAATTTCACTACCACCGACAAAACGACTGTACACAACACCACGAAAAAATGAGTCTATTCTAACCTCCTTTACAAAAGAGAACACCGTATTATATTCTAGATATGGTCTATTACTGATCACATCTCTTCTGATGTAGAATTTCGTTTAAGCCTCTCACCATCTAAATTTTTCATTTGAATTTTCTTTTTGTGCATCCTTGAGAGACTCTGCATCTCGCAGTATCTACTACTTGACTGCAATTCAAATTACACGTTATGTGGAGGATGCTAAATTTGCTACATTGAAAGAAGGAGGTCCCCTCCAAATAGTTTGTTCATATATCCTCCCAGAATGAATATGCGTCCGAAGCTCAAACAGATACTTACCATCCCTCTTGGTGTGATATCGTTTTGAGGTTATTCCAACTGCGACAATTCGATGTACCATTGCGAAGATATTGCCGTTTAATGAATCGGTGTTAATCGCGCATCACAAGTAGAGTGTTTATTGGTTTGGGGTGTTGCTATAACCAGTTTTTCTGATTACCCAACCCACTTATATACCTTAATACTGTCTGAACATTTATTCGTAAAGCATTTGTTTGCCATCATAGACTTAGTAGTAAAAAGCGATTCGAAATTCCTTATAATGTTGAGAAACTGCTTTTTCATTCAAACCTACTTTTCGGCTAATGTAACTCAAAAGTCTCTTGCTTGTGCTGCTGATGTATGAACGATAGATATCACGATAAATGATACGTTACGGAAATATAAAATAAAAATCACCTTACACTGCATTCTATTCTAAGGGTTATTATTGCTGAACTTGCTCAGGAGGCTCAATGAAATACCTGTAAAACTGTTAAGACACCCGAACACAAACTAGAACATACCGTTGCACAAAGTCCAGTTACAAGTTTCTCTGTGTTTCCTTCTCCTGTCGAGGGCATCAAAACCTAAGGGTTCGGAAGGTTGGTTAACGGATCATCATTCATTTGATAGATGTTGACGTGTAAATCAATCCACTCTTGTTTACATGTCTGTTAGCGGTTACATCCGATGGGAACTACCTTGGCAGCAGATAAAAAGTCGGCGTTTACACTTGAACATTTCACATCGGTTGTTTAGAATAAAAGACTGCCACTGAATTGACGTTTATGTGTCGTGGGCACATGGGATGAAGGATCTGGCGCGTGTTATCAGTAGTAATACAATTCATGTGATTGGATCGTATGAAAAATGTCTGTTTATTTTATCATTTACGGTGCATAGGTGATTGTGTCATCCGGTATCAGCTTCCAGATATTCAAGAAACTTGTTAGTTTACAGCAAAATTTGCCGAAAAAGCACCCCGAGAGATTCAAACGGAAACCCATAGCCAAACCGTGAATGATTGGTTATGATTACCAGAACGGAATCATCTGTTGCCAAAAACCTGATTATATTCCTGGTAAATGGATTGAGAATAAAACAACGTTGTGAGCAATTTGTAGTACTCTAACTTTCAACCATCCCAGATGGTCTTCTTCAAGGGTGTTGTAATCAAAATCACACCCCATTCGAAGAAACTATGGTGCAGATATATTACAAACGATTATGTTGCAACATACAAAATGTTATTAATCTTCAATGACAATACATTTCGCATTAGGTGTGCCGGTGTCAAGCTATGTAGCATGTTCATCCACTCGTTAAAACCAACAAACAAACCACTGATGAACACAAGAACAGTCGAACCTGAAAGTATACCATGCATTTTTGAATTTTAAATGGCCATCCGTTGATGAAACTGAATGCTTGACCACATCGTTCGATGTCAGTTGCCGGCGATTTTCATTATGTTTTATTTACAGACAGTTACAGGCAGCCTATATAATATGACGCTTAAAAAGGAGTCGTTGCATTACGATGAATCAGACGATTGTATAATGCATTTCTATCACTAATAACGCCATTATTGTGATATCTTCTCGTCAGTGTTTGTTTTTACGATCATCGATATTCGTACGTTGATAATGTTTAGTCGAACTGATATGCACCTGCTTGTTCAAACGTTCACAATCTAGATGGTCACACAAATTGAAATCAGTGGGAACTTATCTTCTGCAAAACAAAAAGAAGAACATACAGTGATGTTGTAACCTGCGGTGAAACCGTGTTGTTCTGTTAGTTATCGAAATGGACCGTGAGTAAAAATTGGAAACACCTTCGTGAACAGAGAAATGCATTACGAAAACTGACGATCCTGGTATATTACAATGTCAAACGCTAGTGAACTGAACCATTATTGATTAGGGAGGTGCAAAACCTTATTGCCTCAAACTCGACTGTCATGAAGTGTACAGTATATTAAAGTCATGGAATAGCTAGGGTAAGATTACTTAGAGACTGGTCGACGGTTAGTTGAAAGGTCTCATTAGACAGACGGTCAACTATCTTCGGCAACTGTAATACTACTGAACAATAGTACCCGTCAGACAGATCGGACTTTCAGTGGTGCAAACATCCTGCTTTAGATACCTAATATGAAATCCAGCTTGCAAAGTTTTTGTTGGAATTAAACAGAAGTTCAACGTAGTATAGAGAAGATATTGTACGTGGCAGACACCACGTATGCAGTGTTCGTTATTCGACAGCAAAGAGGTGTACAAAAAGCTAGGTAGTTTGTCTTGTAAGAACAGTGTTTTACTAAGCGGACAATTTTAATGCAATTTAGCGAATTCAGCCTTTCTAGATAACGTTGGCAGGCAGTAGCATGCCAATATACTCTGCAAATTGCGGTGTTTAATGACGGTTGCAGCTGATCAACACTGGCTTATCACCAAAAGTAAGAGGTCTAACAACTGTTTGCTACTCTTGATAAATTTAAGGATTAATTCTTCATGATCATTTTACTTCAGTTCAAACCGCGTGCTCAGTGGCCTTTCAACCGAGTGGAAATGGACGATTACTATTTGAGAGGATACCAATCTACGTGTTGTACAATTACTCACGAGAGTAGCTGCCGGAGGTTTTTATTTAGTATACTAATACGAACTACCCTCATTAAGATTTTATTTCACAACTGAGAATGATCAAATTGTTAACATGTCTACTGCAGAACGAAAGCCGCACTCATTTACCAGCTGAAACATTATTTTAAGAATCTGGACGTTCAAGAAAAGAAGTTTTCTTTCAAGAGTTGGTTAAATTCGCCACGAAAACGTTGCAACTCCGAGTGATTCCACATCTAACGAAATAGCTTTTGCAGAAAATATCTATCGTCATTAACCTTCGGGCAAACACCCGATGAAGTTATATATATTCTTTCGAACAGACTTCACAACAAATCAGTTCTTTACATTGTAGCCTGTACAGTACGTGATTATTTTCTCGATTTTTCTTGATAGATTGCTATCATGGATTGGATTCTGCAATTCACCGTCGTAACATCTGTCAGGCTTACCGTGGGAAGTACGTTCTATTAAGCCAGCTTGCTCCACCTGATTGACTTTCTAACAAATAACATTGAAACAGTCCAAATAACGCTGAATTTGTCTGCTGGCTATAACTTCACAAACTCGAATTTCTAACTCATCACTCTCTATGCATTCAGCGAACACCTATTAAACTGGTGAAGAGAAGTTGAGATATTTATTTTCAGTGTTATGTAAAACGTTCTTTCAATTTTTCGGTGAGCACTGTCCAATCCTTATTGCTTTTCAAAGTTTCTAAAATAAATTTTGAACGAGTTGTATTGTTTTATACGCGGCTGCACTCGGGCCAGCGGCTAGCATTTATATTTCTCATCTGCCAAATCGGAAATAATTATTTCAACATATGTTCTACTTGGACGTGATAACCCGACAACAATTTCATTTAGTCTGAATAAATACGTTAAAGCGTTCTACTCTCATCAGATTTCTTCATCCAGATGTCCGGAAACAGTTGAATTTTACCCACGGCATCCCATTGTTCGTTCACGACTTGAACACGTGACTTCAGTTTCGAAATAATTCTCTTGCAAAAATGATATACTTCGCCTTAGGAGTGCAGAATATTGGTACAGATTATACAATTGTGAAATATGTAAACGTCTGTGATGCTTACCTATCCTTGGTTAAGGTTGTTTAAAAGAACGGCATAGTAAGCGTTGGTTTTCTAAATATTGGTGAATAGTAGGGGATTTCAGTTTACATGTGAATTGAAAATCATCTACACCTGGTCGCAGCTGGCTTACTCCCATAAAATGTTGAATCAACCCCTTTCGAGAAGAAGTAACAGTCACAAGTTTCACTATCACTGATGCTCGTCAGTAACGTATACACTTGCTATGACCAGGACTAGAACTGTGGCCACGCCTTCATGATACAACCGTGCTGAGCACTGTACCACTGACCTCACATTGGATATGATTGAATCATCATACGTAAAAGCTGAGCCACATTCGTTTGTGAATAATGTTGTGATTGCCCGATCGACTTGTGAGCAGATAGTAACTGCCGTATTAACTCTAATCGATGACCCTTCAACCAGGATTTCTGTTCAAATTGAAATAACGGAACTCATCATCTTGTTGAGTGATATTTTGATTGCTGATGACTAGTAGGGGAATGCAGTTAATGTGGCTGAGCGTTCACATATCATGACTCAGTCGTGCTTCATGTGAGTTCATCGGCACATTTGCCAACACGGTTGCTCATTAAAGCATGACCGGATTTGTATTCTTGTCCGTAGAAGGGATATATACCAATGACGGTCTCTGGCAGCAGCAAAATTCGAGTCCGGTAGTTCTTTACAAAAAAGTCTACGGCAATACGACAATTGTTTTCATGGTCAATATTGCTTGCAGTGAATCCTAACAAACATTGGAGTTTGTCGCATTTTCTGTATAACGTACACTTAAGACACGTAATCCATCAGCTGGGATCAGTTTTTAAAATATTAACGCGATAAGCTCAATTCTCAATTCAAAAATAAGTAGAAATAAATGGACCAACACATCCAAAATAAATAGCCTCTTTATTTTACACTTGGATGGAGTTACTTAGTTTCGCCTTATCGACCGTAATAGTGATCATTAACAAACAAAGTTGCAGCCTTCATCAAACAGCCTTACTGAAGAATAACTCCAACCGGACAACCTGGTATTTTAGACGACTCGATGGAGTAATTTCCGGTTTTATTTTAGCACGCATTCACTTCGTTTGGTTTATTGCAAACGAAATTAACTCTCTGGCATCGTGTTCTAATCGTTGCTAATCAGGTACTCTCAATGAAGACCGTATTTGCTTGGAAAGCACAAGCTGCTCGAATTTAAGCCCCAAATCAGTTCAGACAATCTGACTGCTTGTGCTGCAACAACTTCTAATCGTCCATGATAAACGGCCAAACTAACCTGTCCAGCGTAAAACTTCATTGCAGCCGCCCACATCTTAGAATGGAAATGCTAGAAATTTAAGCGTAACCGGCAGCTGTAATTACACAATATATGTACAACCGTTCAGTCAACAGAACAACACTGAAACATCGAGAAAACAGAACTCCTACCCATAATCCAGAAGTTGTATATTTCCTATGGTTACGGTTTCGTGTAATTTTTTTATCAAACTTGAGAAAACATTTTGTCAGTCTGATAAACTTCCAAAAGATTAAAAAATTACTTTATAAGACGAACCCAATTATCCGATACAAAGCGCTTTCTATAAAGATATGCATATATAATCATCACAATTTACACAGAACAGTCAACATAAACTATGAGAGTATCCCAACTAATATTCCGCATTTTCTTTTTGTTTCAGTGGATTGGTCTGGATGCCAATTTTTTCTCGAGTTTCTTTTAGGAAAAATGCACAAAATCATAAAATATTTCACTTTTTGTCCTCCTTTGAAAAGTTTCATATAACTTTTTAAATGCCATATAAATTTGAAGCTATTTAATATAATGAACTGTGGTCGCATTGCTTTTTTGTAAACGGCAATAAGCAACTTGACAAAAAATGAATGGGAGACAGGAAAATGGGAAAATAACGTTCTATTTTTGTTTCGAATTAGCCAAACATCATAATAGGCAGCAAATGACTGTTTTACAAGCAATATAAACGAAATTGTCTCATGTGGAAATTGTGGAGCAGGAAGGATAATGACTTTAAACTAGAGTACCATTTATTTATGTACGAGCTTTTAAAAACTTCAGTGTAAAAAATCATTCAAAGAGACTAATGCAATGTTCCAGCTTGAAGCAATAAATTGACTGACTGAACTACTCAACGACTAACATGCTAAATTCATAAATATATGTTTGTTTTAAAAACTGGGAACCGTGTAGTTCCGTTTTTATTGCATGAGTGTTCACTGGATTCTACTTTTGGACAGAATGATGATTGAAATGGATATTGACAAAATAGTTTAATCTAACACGCAATTACAATGCACCACTGAAAATTTGTAGGCGGTTGCCAGTCAGTCAAACATTACCCAGTGATTTCGGGGGATATACGTGTTGCAAAAGATTAAATGAAAGAGTGTCACCAACTTTGACGGGCCATGTTGTTGTACTGTTAGAAGAGACATGAGTCCAAAATATTCCTGGTATTTACTGTTCGTGTGATACGTGCTGCTGACAGTCAACCACAATCTTATAAGGCCAAAATGTGATTATTTAAACGAAATCTTAACAACGCAGATTTAATTGCAGCCACAAGTATTTTCGGGTTAAAATGGCGTACTATATTGATCGTTTCATACAGACTGACTAATAAATCAACCTCAATATGTGATAAGTTATTTATGGGGGATTAGTTGGATTTAACATGTGGCAACCACGTCTTATGTCAAAAGGGTTGATCGGCTTAAGTACTGTTCATGATCAAATGTGGCTGATCGTTCGGGTACGATAGTTTGGTTCACAAAATCTATGGTCAATCCCGCTTCGCACCGAAACCATGACCAGCGTTCGAATTCTAATCAATGCAATATATAGTATCTAACGAGAGGAAAAGTGAATTGATGTGCTTTGATTTATGAGCGGTTGGCTGGAGGATTCACCAAAGACCCTTAGGTACAATAAACTACGCTTGTTCCACACTTTGACATTGCTAGATGATAACAAGCTACATTATAAAAACTACTAGTTCAGCCAACGCCTCGCCTTTGTAGTCTAGCGTCATGTAAACCAACTTCTTTTCCGCAGATGGGAGCTTAACTTTCGGTTCTGTCAGTGCCATATGTCTATCCACGAAGTTCACAGGATAGGCGTTCTCTGCGAATATCCGTCGTATAAACACCATTTCTGCATCAATCACGTCATCAGTGCATATCCTCATGGCTCTGTGTGTTAAACTACGAACGAGGTTTCTCTTCTGTTTGAGGGGTACGTAACTGAAAAAGTGAGTATACTGGCCGTTCCAAGTCCCCTTCCTGTGAATACCCCTCTGAACTGAACCGTCTGCACGACTTGGAACGGCCAGTATACTCACTTTTTCAGTTACGTACCCCTCAAACAGAAGAGAAACCTCGTTCGTAGTTTAACACACAGAGCCATGAGGATATGCACTGATGACGTGATTGATGCAGAAATGGTGTTTATACGACGGATATTCGCAGAGAACGCCTATCCTGTGAACTTCGTGGATAGACATATGGCACTGACAGAACCGAAAGTTAAGCTCCCATCTGCGGAAAAGAAGTTGGTTTACATGACGCTAGACTACAAAGGCGAGGCGTTGGCTGAACTAGTAACTCGTAGAATAAGTAAAGCAATTGAAAAGACCTACAGTGCTGCACAACTACGAATCTCGTTCAGATCCGACCCGGTTGTCCACGTACAACTCAAAGATACGTTGCCTAAATGTGTGACCTCATTTTGTGTTTATTCTTTCACATGCTCCTGTGGAGCAGGTTACGTCGGTCGCACAACCAGGCGCCTTTCTCAGAGGATACGTGAACACCACCCCGCGTGGCTGACTAAAGGCGAGGTGAAGTCCATTTCGAGTGCAGTTCTGGCGCACCTTGTTGACTCAGGGCACCAAGTCACACCGGAAGTGGCTTTCCAGCCCATTTACCGATTGCCCAGTCGTCAATCAAGAGGAGTCAAATTTCGTATTCTGGCCACCGCGGAGGCGATCGGAATTCGGTTGCGTAATCCACCGTTATGCGCTCAGAAGAAATTTGTACAGACCCTACGGTTACCATGGCCTCCCGTGATTGACTCGACACCCCCGGTGGCCAATTTTGCCACCTAATTGTCCTCCAATTCACAATCTCGTGACGTAATTATGTAACTAATCACCTTTGAGTTTGATCGCTTGACAACTATGATGATATAAAATGTTATGTAATTGGCCCGAAGATGAATAACCGAAAACAGACTGTTCGCCAAAACGCTTTTTCACTTCTAATGAACTCATGGGGCTATTCGAATCGTATTTCACCTCGAAATTGCCAACGGGAAATCAGCTTTTGAGACAAGATACCATCTCAGATTGATTCCTAAGTGTACACAATTTCTTTTCGGCGGTGTAGAGGATGAAAGAGAGCAGGACAATGGACAAAATGTTTAATCGATTATTGCAAAGTTAATTTGCTTCTACGATCCAACCTCCACTACTCAATCATTTCGTAATCATGTCCACTTAAATCCGTACATTATCGTAATTCAAACATTCCGAAACGTTTACACCCTAATCTACTTGGGCTGGTGAAAAAATTGTGGTCAACATTGTTCATTTTGAAGTGTGTGACAAGAGAGTTCAAAAAAGCTTCAACCACACACCTTCACATTATGTGTTGCAATTGGTCAACACTAGTTAAGTTTGAAGTGCCGAACAACACATACAACGATCCTTCATATATCGTTTGGATATATGGGGACCTATACATAACCAAGCTACATTACTGTGGCTAGTCGAACTTCTAAAAATCACATATTCTAGGAGAACATTAAATGTAGGATTCAATCAGTTTTTCAGCTCTGAAATCGACACAACCTACAGGATATTTAATTAGTGGTTGTCACCGAGAGCTTGTCTACATGTATGCGTACGCAAGTGCGCTGATTTTTGGCGTCAGTCTGCAAAGCCTAATCTATCCAAAATATGGTGTCCACACAAACATATAGAAATTAACAGAAAATGAAAACTGTGTATCTGAGAATGACAAGATGCTTTGTGACGCTTTAAGATGGTTAGTGGAAAGATGTCTGAAGGAATTCGATTTAGAACATGAAGATCTTGGAAGTGTTGGTGTTGATTAAAATCTACTGGCTCACAGTTACGTAAAGATAACCGACTTGTTTTGATGTATAGAAGGATTTATATTGGAAAATGAAACACGACGCAGTAAGTTATTGTTGAGATCCCGGATGATTTCAAAACCACTTAACTTCTAAGTGTGTATGGTTATATATTAACTTTATCATTACGTACATTTTATAACAGGCTGTGTGTTTCCCCAGACGCCTCTAGCGAAAAGATTTTGAGAACGGTATAATTCACTGGCAGCGGATAATATCCTGAACGTGGCAAGCGAATCAGTCTCTATTCTTGGTTCACCAGAGCTTGTATACTTGTGTCCTCGTTGAGACAAGATAATCATTAGTACTAACGTCATATAGCGATAGAATACATTTTTCCGTCATGTGCTGTCACAAGTCGGTCATTTTGAATTTTCCTCACCATGTTCTACCTCTTACTCATCACAGGTTATTTGTTGACCAAGTGGACACATGTATTGCTTTTGTGCAATGTCAGAGAACAAAACGCCTGGCCTCAACGCTCGAGCAGAGCATACAATGACGGTAATTTGCATATTGAGTAGACGGTCTTACTACTGCAACGGACTCTACCCTGTCATTCTTTACAGCGATGATAACGCTTGCATAACGGGCTCGACGGCACATTGGACTATCCTGTGCGCGGTGGAATGAAGGCGAATGTTTGGTGATGTGACGTTCGACTGTTACACAACACCTAGGGAACAATGGTAAACACGTAAAATCGATTGCCACGAGTCAAAACATTGTGGTTATGGGCTAAGCATATATCAAAACTCCATACTGTGACGAAAATCTATATGCTGTATCCAAAAGAACCCATGCGAGCAAGACAACTGATTGAGTTCCATATCTAGTCGCGCTAATCATTAAAGTCAGTACGACTAGTGCGGAAAGGCATCTCCAATGTCGCTGAATTGTGGCATAGAATTGTGGCCTTCTTTTAGTAAGGAGCCCACTGTGAGTGCTTAACCAGAATATAAAAAAACTCAGCAAAAATCAGCTGATCGGAAGAAACCAAGTCAGATGAAGTGTGACAAGAGCTGAAGGTGAATTATTAGATGTGTTTTTACTCCTTGATTTTTAGAAACTTGTCGTAAATGAATTTGTTCCAAGCATTTTGTCAAAAGATAGCAACAAAGGTCTCTTGCTAGCAATCTCCTCATATCAACACGATAAAACAATAGTGTACATTGTATACTTTACTAGTCGCCGATCCCAAGTGTATCCAATCGGTATTTTGTTCACCTTTATAGGCATATATCAGACATATCAGACAAAATTATGCAACAAACCGAATGATGACAAGGACTATTTTCGATTATGTGTAAGACTTTGGTGGTGCGGAACAGCCATAAACCAGTTTTATAGATCTGTTTTACGATATAACTTAAGTGTAACCTTAAAATAAATATCACACTGTACAAAATACAAGATAGCCAAAACTCCAACATAAGATCAAAAACTACACTATAGAAAGTCATACTAACATATTTGTTTTGGCCACCCGAAAAAACCATTGCAGAACCCAGGTTCTCCGCGGATGAGCAAATTCCGTAAACTGATGCAGCTCGATTGGACGTTTCAGTCCTTTTAGCTAGGCGTACAAAGACAGTACTTGAGGTCTGTGTTTTATACAGTACAACAAAAAATACGGCTTCATAAATTTCTTAACAAACTCATCAAAAAAAGCATCAGTTTGTTTTTAACATTTTCACGATGTTCCTTATTCTTTGTGAATTCAATGGCCAAGATATTTTCAGATGCACGCTTGGGCAAATACATTAAACAAAGTGGTTTGAATTGGTACTTGAATTTAAATTAAAATTTTCAGGGTTCCCAGCTTAGTTTTATGACTCACGAGGCAGAGTGTATACCGCATATGTACACAATCTACCCGTCAGGAGCTGGAATTCATCCGAAGCCAAGATGTTTTACAATTGGATTTTTTTGCCTTATCAGATCTGTCACACAAACGGTCATCAAATCAACAACAATTTTAGTTCACATTCAATGATCGGAGTAGAATACAAAAGACCAAATTTACTTTGGAAAATTTAGAAAGGAATACTGACAAAAGACTTCTACTTTCGTCATCGGTTGTTATGGTTACGTCAGATTGAATCGCCGGTCGAACGTTAGCTACTCAGGTAGACTCCAGCTGCCTTGACAATCAGATATGCTCTATCACCAGATCAACAGTTCAGCTATCGACCCATGTTTGCATAGTTCTGGCATGAACGTGATATCATGTAGCGAAATTCCGTGTACATGGCGTTCCGGTTTGTGATTTCGCAAAGGTAGCACAGATAATATGTGTGTAATAATCAGAATTTATCGACAGCATACGATCGGTTCCTCTCATCAAACGTGCTTACTTGGTGAGCTTCAACCGCTACTGCCACCCTGTGAACAGCAAATGCTGAAGTTTGTAGTTGAGGAACAAAAGCAATCGTCAAAAGCGGGTAGTGTGCTTCAAGCAAACGTTTACCATTAAATTATTGTTATTTTATGTTACCTCGATTTTTAATCCCATACAACCTTCGTGCACTTAAAATGAACTGAGTTTAATCAAATTTTCCACGTGTTCCTGACACCTACGCTGATCTAGGGACCCCATTTAGTCAAGGATATAGAGTGAAATTTTTTGCAAGTGAGCTAACATCGGCACAGATCATCAACCGTCGTTCATCTAGTAACATGCGTGGCTGGAATTTATCGGATGGATACACTTGATTAACGATAACAATCACAAAGCACGTCGTATGCTTCCCAAAACTCTATTGACTAAACCAACTATATCCCCAAATCATAAACCTGTTCGGAGGCAAGAGGCAAACTGAGTTTCTACACATTTCTGGTAAGCACTCTTGAAGTCCGTGCTCATCCAAGGATTCGAACAATTCTGAGACAAACATACACTCTTTTGACATCCTGCCAAGAAGAGGTGAACTGGCCAAACTGAAGAAACGGGAAGCCTTTAGCTTTTCACCAGATGCGGCTGAGCACGTTAGAGCTTATTCAGTCTTTTCGTTGCTTTACAAAAAGTGACGTGCATCACACAAACATACATATAGATTGACAGACAGCCATCTAGAGACGGAGACCTCACAGACATGCATCATGATATGTATCGTAATTTGAGAATAGTTGACGGAAAGTAAGTTCGATGGACAAACACGCTGGAACGAATAACTCGAAGAGTGCAACGACTGACATTAACATTACCAATACCGTCCGTCACCGATATTCACGATCATTTGCACCTGGCGAAGTTGTTCAAGGTGTTCGACACTATTAAGTGGCAATCGAACACTCAGGTAGCGAGAAAACCACATTCATAGTGCTGAAAAGCAGTATGAGCTCAAGCGCATGCTATTTGGCTTATCAGGGTTACCGTTCACATTTCGACGTCGGATGGTCCGACTGACAAAAGGGCTGAATAATGTGGTGGCATGTGGAAACGATATGGTGCTATGCAGTAACACAGACTCAAAACATGCCGCCCACCTAGTTGCTGTCTTAAAACAATCTATGAACTCGGAACTCCGGGTTAATGGCGGAAGTCACAACTCGGAAGGCTGTCGGAGAAGCAACCGTGACACACAGTTGGCAAGTTTGAAACCAAACCCCTAACAGAGAAAACTGACAACTACAGAAGCTGTGGCTCCGAATCCTGAGCGCACGGTGAGAGAGTCTCTGAGTCAAACAGCGTACTACAATTGGCTTTAGAAAAAACTTCATTCCGGTAAAACACCATTTCAATAACTCCTTCGAAAAGACGCGTTACTTGATTGATCCCATGACACCCAGACAGCATTTACTCGAGTGAAACAAGAAATGAACAAACACCGAACTCTCATGCTATTTTGTTTGACTAACATGTATCTGTACCTGCTGCAAGTTGGTGCAACGCTATTCGCATTGGTGACACGTCCCACATAGTGCATGTACACGGTTTTTATAGTCGTTTCCGGTCCGTCTTCTTTCTAAGATCGTGGTCTACTCTTTTATTCCCAAGCATAGTGATGTAATGCGCTTAATCGCTGAACCCAGAACAGAGAAAAAGAATAAATGCGGCAACAGTGTTTATTGGAATGACGGGGCGAATTCCAATTAGGCCAAAGTGGCTCCGAATGTATAGGGCGAAACGAGTACCATACATGGTTATCAGAGCGTTGGAACTAATCACGTGACAGAGGGGCATCAGAAAGCTTTTGAGTTAGCCGGGTTATGCGAGAGTTTTCGCCTTCTCCGGACCCTCAAAATAGCCTGTCTGTAATTTTCCCCAAAAATAGGTTAACATACGTCCATTTTTATCACTGACTGATTATCACCTTTCCGAATCAAGTACCTGGACTAGTTGGCCTGTAGTTCTGATCCAGACCCACTAACAATTGGTGAAATTCAAAGATGTGCTAGTCACTCACACTCGTTTTGGTCCAAGCTTTGAAAGGGGAATGTGCAGTTTCCTTTTGTACTTGGTATGTAGCACAATCAGCATACTATAGGTGCTTCGTTTTAATTTGAGTGGTCCTTCGCTTACCGTGGTTTTTTGCCACCCTTGTGAATAACTCTAAAAAGACCATTCAACATATAATCAGCCGACTGCCTGCTAGTAAGATTCTTTAGATAAAGAAGGAGTTGTTGCCGACTGAATATTAACAGACACTCCAGAAAGATGAGTTGACCGTATCAGTTTGTTGAGGAATGTTCGCCCACTTTTGTGCTAAATATAACTCTTCAGACCTGGGTTTCCAATGTAGCTACACAAGTGCCTCTTAGCATAAATAATTAAGACTTTAGTCAGTTAGTGTATTAAGCGACTGACTACAAAGCAACCTGGTTTGACCGTACATTCCGTCAAGTGACTAGGTTGCATCGCAGAAGAACTTGAAAAATCGTCTGCTGGCAACTGTCCCAATACACTTGAGTTTACAGGATAGTGTAGACGGTGAGGCTAGATATATGTGGAAGAACTTTTGCTTAATTGTCAGTACAGTGTTATATATTAGTCTGTCGTACAATTTCCTGTAGTTGTTAATCTATGGAACGCCCAAATTTGTTCAAAACAATAGACCAACACGTGTTCACTACACTACAAGTAAACAGAGTTATTTACTTTAAATCTTCCTACTCAGCGGTTGTCTGATATCATTATCGTTAGGAAGTCCTAGGGACGACTTGCTCGTCAATCCTGCTGAACGATCAAATTCTAGACTCCATGGACTCAAACATTCTGCGTAATATAGATGCTTTAATATAGACCTTTCTATTATCTAACAACTATGCAACATACGGAGAATGGATAATAAAATTACGCAATAGCACATGAAATACATATTACTGATATCGACAAAGAAAACTTTAGTCTTTACAGCTAGAGCAATTATCCGACGAAAACTTGTGGTTCATTTTATTGTACTAGGTCAGACAAGTCCAAATTTTGCAAATAGTTTATAGCTGAAATGATTATTTTGTGATTAATTAACAACTCAATAAGATCACTTTTATCAAGTTTTATTTTCAAAACAGTAAACAGCAGAACAAACTGAGGTCAAGCAACTCGGTGATGCAAATGGATGGACTGATTCCATATAGACATAAAGCAATTATGATGTGAGCCAACCATTGTTTTTTTGCGTTTATCGACCGGGCAGGTAGTCAGGTTGAAACGTTTGGTACTGTACCTCTAAGCGCACATGTTCAGTTTGTTGTATTCTGTTAGAGCGAACGTTTATTTTTCATTCAATAAAAAACACATTTGGCCCGAAAACTGGATGAGTTTGTTTGCGGTTTTCAGACAATTCGCGATACATAGATATATCCATTTCTGTGTACTGTGTTGAGTGCGACAACTTCCGTATTAGCCGTCTCCCACTGGTCGATAATCAACACCGTATTTACAATTAAGCTAATTCGGCCGTGTATACGTGCAATTTTTCCATGCAAGCTGACAGATAACTCCATCTACTGGTAAGCCGTTCGTTAAGTCATGGTAACGATTTCTTGATTATATTCTTGGTTCTATTTGTACGTTTGGTCCTGCTTATGTGGTCAGGGTTTACTGGGCTTCCGAATCAAAATAAACAGCTGTTTTTCTAATGCTACACAAAATACTCTAGCATCCACTCACTTACCGAAACGTCTCTTGGAATATTTTCACGAAGCCATTGCGGTTGCCTTGCTTAAAACGTGCTATTGCAAAAGGCTTTTTGTTTCCTAGAGGGTTTATATTCTACATTACCCTGTTTTCAAAATGGTTAAATTTGACCGACTGGATTACGAAGGCAGTCCTTCGGGTGGAACCGTGGGTGGTGTTGCGCACGCTACTTGTGGTGATTTTCATGACCAGCTGTCCCGTGGCGTCGATCATCGCGTCAGGTTAATCTGGAGATGTCTGCCGCCAGTCACATGTTTACACTGATTGCACTGCTAACACGCAGACACAATTCTAGTGCACGGTAGTCTTCAACGTGAGGTACATGTTTCAGTTAACTTATCATATAGATAACTTGGTTAGAGATATATACTTGTCCTTAGACATAGCGTCGACTCATTTTAAAAGCGTGGTACAAAACTCAGTCAAACAGAAAAACCAAACTACATAAGATCACCGTCAGATAGATACTTCCGCAGAATACAAAAGTGCATATGTGGAAAGTAAAGGCATCAAATGGGTCACGCGAATAGAACAACCCGCAAAGCACAAGGTTCCAAATAGTCTTGTAAATCCTATAGGTAAAGACTAATGCATGAAGCTGTAATTGGGAAATGAATGTGTATTAAACAACTTCCGGCTACTGTCTTTATAGAAAAAATCTTGTATTAGCTGAGCTTGTTATAAACACTGATTCGTTTCAAGTAAGTGCTATCCGTCTGACACAGAAACGTACTGCTCTTTATACAATGAAACAAGAGATTAGCAGAAAGGTGGTTCGCACTTTAATTTTAATATCACGTGCGCATTAATGGAACAAAGGTCAGTGGCTCCCAAAAAAGTGAATTTATTTCTCTGGGTCATCAGTTAAGTGCATTTGACAGTTTAGCATCGAAAGTCGTATTCCGTGGTCAATTGAACTGAGGTAAATTTCATAGTTCATAAAATTGTGATCCATTATTTGGAACGATTATAGAAACCGTGATAGAGCAGTAAAGAATAAAAGCTGTCTGGTTGTAAGAAGTGGGGTAAAGTAGTGTATTCTTACCTTAGTTACGCGGGAGCTAGTCTCGTCGTGCAAGAAATCAAGCACATACCGACCGGTAGGCATGTGGACTCTTATAGCCATGCTGACAGGAAGTGAACTTTATTGAATATAGCGTGGATGAACGATAATTGTGGAACGTGATTGCCAGTAAAAGTAGACATGCACATCCATTTACTTCAGTCGTACATGGTGCGATCTATGTTGACAACTCCGTCAGCAACGCACGGTAGGAAATCTGATGCTTACATTGATAGACAGCTTCTTTCGTAATTCTATTCGTTTTGGGAACCATATTTGGTTCATGTTTAGATAAATATTTCCTACGTCTCATTATAATGTAACGAAACTGTGTTGTGTATTTGAAATCACAAACTGTTGGGTACATCATGATAACAGATCACCAAGTTGATTCGCTGAAAACATTTCGATTATTTTCGGGTAGTCAGAATCCAAGGTTAGTGTACTTTAGCAAAGCTATTCATCTGAACTAATCAATCGTTGCTATGTGAGAAAAAGTGGTTGAAATAACCTGTCGGATTGCCGTTGAATTGATGACAATACTTGAAGTGAATTTATGCTTGTCAATTGAATGTCTGTGTCTACTTATGCGCTGTGTGCTTTCACCGTGTTAAAAGAGTGAACGAATTGCGATACAGAACAAAAATGTCTTCTTCCTGTTCCGAAAAAGTCATCACAGTGAACCCAACCTTTTGTGATTCAGAGACGAACTTCTACTTTCAAGGTAGAAGTCATGGATCAACTGATAATGTTGCGATTAGAAATCCGCTGAGATGTTTACTGGGCGACGTATTTATCGCTGAGAACAGTGTGGACATCATTATCAGTAGTACGCATCTATATCATTCATTCATATCAACGGAAATCTAAAATTTAACTGTCCATTTTCCGAGCATTAAGTACATACTGAGTACGCTTCTTGAATTTGCATTCCAACATAAGGACGATGAATTCCTTGAGTTTTGTACATCAACATTTGGTGATGATCTGATGCTGTTCAAATACGAGCTAAGGCTCGACATTTTGTCTAATCACTTACGAATTTAGAAATCGTTATCATAAATTTCGCGGTAATTGTGAAACTGTTGGTCCGAAGTAAAGTCGGATGAAAAGTTTCGTATCCGTTACATGAAAAGGGGTCGTGAAATGCTACGAGTGTGGATAATCAAACAGGTGTATCCTCCCATGTAAGAATATAAAAATATTTGTCAAATTCTTTTGACGCAATTGGGACTTTCGCCGTGATGATTTACGTTGGGTGAAGGTGTATGCAATTTGTCTTCCAACTGTCCCCATATACCTACGTTTCACTGCAGTAAGCGATAGATAATACATAGCAAAATAATCTCGAGGGACGTCGTGCACGATAAAACTGCTGAGTCTATGTTTCAAATTCGCGGCTTGAACATGGTGTGTTGTAACAGTTTTTATTAAAAATTTTTGAATATATAAAATTGATGTGAATAAACGAAACTGAGACATTCATTAGGAAACACTGTACACATAAACAGATCAAATGTCGTCTGGAAACTGATGCCTATATCCCACAAAGATCGTTACACACATCCACGTAGTATCTGTAACCGCCTGACGGCCGGCAGACGGGCGGTTGGAAAAATACATAATTTCCGTTTACGTCGACTGGAATAAACCTTTGATCACGTAGAACCTCGGACATAAAGACAACGGCAACAGTCATTCATGGACGCAATAAATATCTTAAGAGTTAAAAATCCCCAAGGAAGCCAAAAGAAACATGCTGCGTCGAGCAAGTTTTTTTTGGAGTATTCATTGTTTGGTCAAATGCATAACTTTTATATAGAACACTGCAGTCACAGATGAACCAACAATACTGGTTTCAACTTTAAACGAAGTCAACCACGTGATATATATAAGATGAGGCCTTTTTAATACAACTGCATCACAGATATGATGTAACGGGAGCTGTGGCAGGTTTATCAGTCGCCGCGTGGGTAGCTGGCCATAACCACAAGGCTTGAACAATGCGCTTTCATATGCACAATTTTGGATACTTCAGTCGCATTCCGGTCGCCTTAACTGCAGTTTCTCACGGCTTTTTACTGATCACCCTTGACTCGATAAGTGGGACAAAAAAGAGACCGTATTCTACGGAACAGTGTGATTTGACAAGGTATATCACAGTTGCGTTGTTAATTGTCTTGATCAGTCCACCTTTGATCCCGGCTAGAGAATGCTCACGGAAATGTTCAGTTAATCACCCGGCCATACGATCCACATGACTACAGTTCCACAGGCATGGTAAACGGATAAGCATAAAAGGAGGTCATAAGTTCTGCTGAATCACACGGGTGATAGGAATCTTCAGTCAAAATACAAACACTACTACGATGAATAACCAGCTGTTCAAACCTCACCAGTTCATGTCAACACACTTTGGCAGAAAGTTTTCATATTCTGATATAATTGTCAAGAAACTTACAGTAGGGAACTGCCTTAAACTCAGCGTTTTGTGACAGAGTTTGAAAAGTTAGTTACGTTCTGGGATGACCTAGGAACGCACAAGTAAAGATACTTATACAGAAGCCCTTCAACCTTTACTTGAGGTTGAGTTACGCAGAATGCGACGGATGAACAAGAGTGAAATGCACAAAAAAGATGCAATAGAGTTTATAGAAAATTTACAGATTGGAAGACACGGAGCATGCAAATGAATACCTGGATATGTTTGACGGTTCGGTTAAAAATCAGACCAAAAACTTTTCCACTATCAGAGGGTTGGCAGTAGAAGGATTACACAAGTGTGTCCAGGAATACTGGGTGGAATAAAACACAACAGCTGCATGTGCAGCATACAATAGAAAACCACTGGATACCATTAGCAATGAGATATTGAGAGTAATTCATTCTGGCGCACTGATTTTGATGATCACGTTAGCTACATATGTGCATTAAGTTAGTGATTGGATCCTACCATCAATGACACAGCTACGGTAGATTCTGGTAAACTGTTCCCAATTAGACACACTTTGACAGGAAGAAAATGTTCTCCGCAAGACAGCCGTTTATTTGTTGGGGAAACTTTTGCCAGTTACCCGCTAGGTGGTTGTTTTTACTAGGCGCAACACGTTTACTCAGAATTGTCGGTATCGACAGAGGATATTATATCAAGTCTCTTGTGGTACAATGGATGTAATTTAAAAATGTATAGGTTTGGGCAGCTGACTTGCAAAGGGTAGAGGATTTAGCGTTGTTATCCGCCTTTTAGTTGTACGCTTTACCCTATCTTTGCCCTTCGGGGCATAAGCAGATTTTAGATATTGAGCCTAAAATCGGGGAGCACCAACCAACTGAATGTAAGAGTAGACAGTGCGAATGAAAACTCCCTGAGAGCTCAGCATGGAATTAAGACGAATATCTGTGTCAGTCACCGTTTACACAAACCCCTACAGTATTGCACCAATCAACTCACAGTTTGGCTCTGAAGGTGCCAGTATGAACAACCATTTACGGACTATGAGATCTTTAATACTGGTGTACATCTATAAATGCGGCTTCTTGTTTCATGGACAGTGGACTGTATGCTACAATCCAACTATAAAGTTTGCTTTCTTGGTCATTGACGTACCGCTGCAAGAAAGACTAAGATAATATGGGATAACAGTGCTCAGCCGTAGTAGTACTCTGGTTAAACGGAAATTAATTTGTACAAATCAGATGATGAAGGTGCCATGTTAAACGAAAGTTGACTGTCTGTGGTCCAACAGCGTAATATGTTTATATCCCTCTGAATCTTCTCTCTTTTATCACAATTTCCTCATTTGCCAGTATTTTGTGTAACTTATTAACACTCAGAGTTCCCTGGACGAGGCTGCTGTAATTGCCCTATCTGCTCACCAGTCCTAAAGAAGTAACTTAAGTAGTTGTTTCCGGTGGAGACTTTTGGGGTTGTTGTTCGCCATCCTTGTCTTTGTCCGGAAGCTTCTCTGACAATTAGGCAAGGCGAGCATCGACTGATGTTTTTCCTCGCCCTGTTTTCCATGATAGTTTTAAGTCACCTTGTTGTCGGACTGGTTAAGCACTGTTATTTGCTGATATTACAGGAAGGCAGCTAACAGGCAGCCAACTTATAGCCTAATAAGTTTGAAGCACATTGAAGAAAAATCGTTACGGAGTACCATGAAGCGCAGCTGGCCTTGCTTAACGTCATGCGAGTGGCGTCAGATGATTTGAAATTAGCTCGATGGTTCCGGTAAACAACAGACCTTGCATCAACACCTTTGTCGGAGACTGCCAGTTGAAAGTTGATTATACTGTAAAAGTGAGTTTCGGGGGGTGCGGCACGTGATTTAATTTGCTTCAGAAGTTGGGGGCTGTTTGATTAGTGGTTCTACCGTTATCAGAGAAGCTTGAGCCCCTCAGAGTGGAACTTTGTTGGGTTGATGGTCATCTAGTCGAAAAGTGGTATTCATGCAACAAGTTAAGATCTAGGTTGAGAATGAGGTGAAAGCCAAGGATCAACGTCTTTTTTATTTGCTCCACTGTTATAGGATATATGCAAACGGAGTTATAAGGGAATGCGTAATGTTTTCTGTCGATGAAGGTTGCGAAAGAGCTCGCAGAATTCTAAAATGTACATTTTTGGGCAGGGAACCGCGTCATAAGGTCGCCGCCGGAAGTTTCGTTGAACTTGAATAAATCACAAACAAATGATGTAGACACTTCATCTGATTAAGCAATTAGGTTATAAAACTGTGCGTTCAACCTCAACCAGGGAGAGTTGAATTCTCTTTGCATTTTTGCGTAAATACGGAGACCTTTACAGAAGTCCCAGCAAAAACAGTTTGATGAACTCGTAAAAAACATGCCCGCGATTATCGTGAACAAAGCTTTGGATGTTTGACACACTTCACTCCGTTTTAAGTTAGAATAGAACGCAGTCCCTTCGGGTAATTTGCAGGTCTAAAGCTTAAGAGACCAACCCATCTCAGACAGACTGACAGAAAGAAATGTCCCAGATCTACCACGCTGTTTGTGAAGGGAAACAAAGAAGTGGTACGGAAATATCATTTGCGTCTAACACGTTGAAACAAATGTAGTGTAACCGAATGCTCTGATTTTATTGCGCTCAGTGTGTTAAGGAAATGGGGAAACTCAAAATGAGTAGAGCTTGTTTTAGATGCTTTGACACTGGTTATCTTGTTTGAAATTACAGGATCCGGAATCCATTCAGCGGTGACGTCTGTAATGCTCACTCCCGCAGAGTAATTCATAATAGTGGCCGTAAAATAACTAATGCCTGGAATATAAAAGTGTATACTCAATAAGCGGCCACAAACTGTCTAACTAAAAGTTCGCTCTTAAAATTCGTGCCAGTTCGAATTGCCAATGTCGACGGGGAGTTTGAGCTCTACGCTTCCCCATCCAACAGGCCGGATGCAGTGTTGAGAGGACATATTGCACTGACTAGAACTTATATGCAACTCGTTTTTCCCGACTGTTTGCACATTGAGAGGGGTGTCCCATCTTGATTGCAAGCCTACCATTTTTCAACTATCCTCTTGATAGATCCAGAGTTGTTAATATCAAACACGCCATTTTCCGTGTTACATCTGCTCTTGTCACTTCCAGTCACTTCTGCATTCAGTAAGGTACGGAAGTGATTGTATCTGGCGGGTGTTTTATTCAAAGATGTGGATGCAAACATAGTTGCAATCTTTATAGATTGTGATGTACTTGAGACACATTGGCTATTGGATCGTACACCTAGACACCTGAGCCATCAATACACTGGTGAGACACTACCACGCTGAATGTTATTTGGCCTACTGCCTCAAGGGAAACAGGCAGCAGTCGCTATTCACACTCTCGCCTACAGAAGAATACCGACAGTAGATAATATTAAACTTCTGTACGACCCAGAATTCATGGTTACTAATGCCCTACGTCAGTCCTTGCTCAGCGAAAACGTCGGAGTCATCAAAATGGTAACGAAGGAATTCATCTTGGTTGACAGATATTATATTGTCTGTTACCGTGGAGAGAATATATGGTTGATGTTTTCGGTTACAGCTTAACTTAAAAATGAATCATGTTTAAGGAGGCTTTTCTTCTGAGACCAAGAGTTGTTCATGAAATAAGCTTCGGTGATTGAGGATAACATTAAAACGGCAATCTTAGAGACAATCGGTGATCCACGAGAGTAGATGATCTTGTGTAGCACAATTACGAAGTTTCAGGTAAGAGGTTAAATGTTCTACTTGATCGTAAACCATAGAGCAATCAAAAACACCTCAACCTGAGTGATTTTATCAGTCGTAACAACATTCCTGGGCAGCAAGTAAACTAATAACTTGAAAATCTCATTTGTTGATTATTGGTCATTGGTGCACATCGAATGAAATATTCACGAAGCTGGTTTTAATCGAACACTGTGACCTTTAGTGCAGTCAAAAGTAATGCAACCATGCTATAATTAGTGGGTTCGTTGCGACTACCTTGATTAAAAATAGATGACATTATGAAGAGTATTGTCCTGAAGGGATCGAGAAAAATGTTTGCGGAGTGAACTCAATAAATTCTTGCCTAATTTCTTTCTCATCAACTTAGAGATACGATCAAGACTTGGAGACCTATCGTTGACAGTTTTTGGAATATCAGTGGTGATATAGCGGTTGTTCTCATTATATCACTGGTGCTGGTACTAGATGAATGTATAGGTCTCGCGTAGCTGGTAGCCAACACAGTCAGGCACTAGCTGTCTGGAACGTTGATGGTTTCTCTATTTAAGACGGCTATCCCATCCGTGTAGCAGTAGTAATAAACTGCCAGGTGGTTTTTGTTGGTGAACACAACACTGCATTAGAGAAGTCACAGAATGACACTAAACTTGTTAGTCAAGTCTAACTGGTACTTACCCTTTGGTTCATCAAAATGTTGTTTCAATTTTACAACACTCTTTGTAGACTTCGTCAGTTTTCTGCGGCCGATAAGTCACGTTTCGGGTCACAAACGACACAAAACCTAGGTTCCAGAATTGGTGTCAATCGAGAAGGTAACTTACGAAAACCTACTATTCGGAGGCCAGATAGTCAAGGCTTAACGGTTATGAACGTCCACTGGTTCACATCATGAGATACACGGGTACAGTTATTCGTAATCTGGACAGAAAAGGACTACTGACAATGGCAATACACTCATGGTATTTACCTTGATTTACGGAATTATGGTCCTTCATTAAGGCGATACTTGTCATATGTGAGGTCTGGAAGTGATTTGACTGCGTTTTCATATTTGGCCTGTTGTAGCGCCAATTTGACAAGGATTGCGTTGAAGATGGTTGAAAAGGTTACAGCTGGACCAGTCGAGAGAACCTCATAAAATCTGCAGGTTTGGATTTAGGGAGTTCGGCTACATAAAAGAAAACATGGTATGGTTCACACTACTATAAAGACAGTGTGTGGAATCTAATGAGCAGTCCAAGGTGGGCCACCAGGAATACAGTTCGTTCGACGTGAAGTAGACAGATGTTAACTTTGTAAGTCAAATAGCCACCACTTATTAATGTCGACACGACTTCTGAAGTACGACGCCCATTTATATACCTTCATCTTCGAAATGCAGATTGAATCAGGGATTCCTGGAACAACTGTATCCAAGGGCAACTCAGCAGACTTGATTGGTGGAAGTAACAGGTGGAAAATTTGTCAGTTTTTTGGAATATCGTGCAAGGCCGGATTTGGCAGCAGTAAGTTCCTTAAGTGATATAACTTGTAAAGTGAGCGTTCGAGGTGTTCGGACTACGTTTGCGGATATCACCGTGTATAACTCTACCCGTATTTCTTGATGATCATTGCAATTCTGACACGGTAATAAACTTCGATACTTGTGAGTGCGATGAAAGCAAGTTGTCAAAGCCATATCAGTGATGTTGCCAGAATAGCTTGTGAGTAAATCGCATGAACTTTTCTGTATGGTTCAGCTTATAGTCTCTCCATCAGACACTGTAAATCAGTCTGTGTTCGTCGAAGAATATATACTGCACTGAAGATTTTTTAAAGGATAGTAGTCCGAGTCTCGTGCTTCTTCTTAACAACCCCCCAACAGTTGTCAACAAGCTTAAGTGATTATTGCATTCGCTGGTATAAAAGAGACTTGTTTATGTTTTGACTATTTTGAAAGGTAGCTGTGGTGAAAATCGAAAGACTTATTACACTCTGAAAGATATGGGGAACAAGAAAAAACGTACAGATTAATACAGTTGGTATATTAAGCTTGGTTTTATTTGTTACTAAACATGAACAATCTTTAGGCGTTCAGTGAACGTTTTTCAGTTAGTGCTAGGCTGACGGAAGCGATGGTAGTTCGTCAAACCGTGAAGTTAGTAGTTTTGCTTGACCCTACATGCCCGATTAGAGTATATTTACCTGACTATTATCTGTCTAGTGTTAGGATTGACTCACGTTAATGGTCGACTGAGCTGTCTAATGGAAGACTTCCGCTGAATAAACTGCACAGTCTACATAGTTTTTAGTTGTTCAAGATCACTTACCGAAGTTTCTCAGCCATTTCCTCCCGTCTAAAGACCGTGCCTGTAATTTTCAAATGTGAGCAGATATGAGCCACTCCAGTTTGGCTTGTATAAACAGACATTCAAAGTAATTCTATAACCTTTGCGTTCTGATAGACTTTCCAGTAGGCCGTTTTTAGAAACAAGCCTCTCGTTGGAGCCCGTCAGTAATGTATATCCTCGCCACGACCAGGATCAGAACTACGGCCACATAGTCTGAGCGATGTTCAACTTGATATTTACCGAACCTCGGATTACTAATTAGCAATCACCGTTGTCCGTCCGTCTATATGGATATATATCAGTTTATCGTGTTCTGGAGATTGAAAACCTTTACAAAGTGTATGCACAACTTGCTTTGCTGAAAGTGTCAAACTTCTTCTCTAGACCTACGTTAAACCGATAAAACGTTTGACATAAACGTGATCGCTAAAACAGTCGCATCTAAAGTATCAATGACAGTCACTTACTTATTGTTAAGATGCACAAAAATGCTGTGAAGTTGTTCACGCGCGACTGCCTCACATTTTGTTACAAACACATTTCTAATGTCTCCAGATCCCCGTTGTGGGGCCTAGGTGATTGCTTGCAATCAGTGTTATCTTCTGTTTTTTTTATCAGAACTAACGAGTTCAGTTTAACTTTCCAGAAGTTAAAAAGGTTTTAGTTCGATGGTTCATTTATGTGGAAACCTCGGGTATCTGAGATGTTGCACAGTAAGTAGTTGAAGGATGCTTTGTTAAAACGGGGGCTATTTTGTTAGCGCGTTCACCTTGTTCCTCATTCCTTCGTAACAAACTGAAGTGATAACTCACTGGCTACGCTCCACTTCTAAATGGTTACATTTCCAGCCTAATGGAACAGCTTCATCGATTCAGCAGACTTACTAGGCCGGAAATCATTAATGCTAGATAACAAATTTCCGTAGTTTACATGATACTTCTGTGAGGATCTCTAAAGATTCGAGAACAAATTTGGCAAGCCAGAAATTACCGGTAATATAAAATCATCGGAATCTTGCAGACCTAAACGAGATCGACTAGAAGTTTTCCTGAATCGTCGAAATAAAACCAATCAAATCAGCTCACTGATTGACGAACTATAACGATCTTCCTAGCAAATGTGCTTTCTCGGCTAGTTTTTCACCTCATATTCGGAGATTATAGCTTGTGATTGAGGATTATAGAGCCTTTGTCAGCTTCAACTTTAATTGGTGGATGTTGAACAGCTTTTTGTCTAGCTTATCCGCTGACTGCTGCAAATGAGCAAAAATGTCAAACTCCAATTTGCTTTTAACAGCTTGATCGTCAGTGTACATTCAAAGTCACTTGTATTTAAATAGTTTAAGTATGACCCATTCCGTGCAAACTAAATACTTCATTGATGATCATCTGCAGGAGATATAAACTGTCACGTGGGATTACATAAGTATAGTGAAATTTGATAATCGTGAACGCTGTGTGCAGCTGTCTAACACGTTCAGCTTCAACGTGTTGGCCTTTGAATTCTGGTTCGGGGAACCATTCCAATACTGAAACCGATATACTCCATTGAGCTGAGAAATTGTTCGTGCGCAACTCTCCATACCATCAAGTAAAAAATGATTCTTCGTCCATTTTGTGGACGATATGTGGGTTAAGTTGAGTGTCGAGCCCATCTGTTGTAACATACCGACTAACCTGGGTGTTTCATCTTATCCGAACCGTTGTGACTCAAATTTTGTGTAACAGTCACAACAGTCTGGCAGCTTTGAAAGTTATACACACAGAATCGCTTTCCCCGACTGATCAGTATAGTCAGCAAGGTGTTCACTTTCGCATGGGGAAGTCAGAAGTGGTGAAGGCATTATCTCAACAAATACCTTAACGATGCTGAGGAATAGCATCTGACCATCATCTTGGCAATGACAGCAACCAAACCCCAAGATATCGGACTAAACTACCACACTTACGACGTAAGAGACAGTGGTTAAGAAATACTAGCGTGAGAAACTGGTTAGATTACGACAGAAATCCCGCAGAATGAGTAGCTACTGAATCTTTCCGCTGTTTAAGTAGAACGACACACAAAAGCTGCCAGTACATGTAAACCGGTTTATCCGGGAATTATTCTGAGCTACATTACCATTATCGCCAGGTTCATATCGTCATAGCCAAGCTATCGTCTCAACAGAGGTTTGTCGACTCACAAATAACCGACCATTATCGTGCAACAAAATGAATCGTCGTCCAATTAACGGAAGCAAATTCAACAATTATCTTTGATTGGAAACTGCAATCGTTCCTCAACTCAAAACCGAAGGATTCAAAGACAGTGCTCACCGTTCCACAGAAGGGAGGCATAGTGAAAGTTATTTCGGCCAGCAGAGCCCTGTGGTAATTAAAAAAGTTAGAAGACCACTAAACCAGTGAACTAATTGAATCACAGAGTGAGTGTTTTGCACATTTCCGAAAAGAAGTCAATCATGACTAGCACTATACCCATAATTTTCAATTTTATGTGAATGTAGTGTTTCGCTTTGTAGTCCAATAACTTGTACACCTAGTCTTCTACAGTCTGCCTTTCACAGTTTTCACTATGTTCCTGTTGTGCAACCCGTTCTGTGCAACGGCAGTTTTTGTTCCAACTACTGGGTTCTCTTAACTTCCAACTCAAATGCTCTAGCTCCTTACCTACGGGCAAAACAATACTAAACCTATGGGCTCTTTGTCAGCCATCGAGGAAGGATTGCAGAACCACATCCAAATAACCCTGTCCGTTAGGTCACGTGTAAAGAGTCTGCCACCTCGGTACACGACGAACAGTTTTAAATTAATTTGATTAACTTGCATGTACGACTTGATGGACAAACTGTTCAACTGTTAGGAATGAATGAACACTCAATGCCCTGTCCAACTAATTTAGTAAACTCCAGTATTACTCGTTCCCGTTTGTTTCCATTCTACCAGAGCGGTAGCTCTAGCGTAATCCTGGCCATGTTACTCGTAATTTTGACTTGGGAGCGTCTTATCTCAATGCAGTTCCTTAAATTACATCCGGTTTCATTGTGCTGATTACTGTTTCACCAGTTCAACACTAACACTGAGTAACCATAGTTTATTCCCTGATTATTATCAGCCTCATTTTGAAATCAAACGCTCTCATTTGAAACCGTGTCTTACAGAAAATGAGTCAACTTCTGACTATCAATTCCCAGGTAATTGGCACTCCCCTCTAAGGAACCTGGCTTTTACACACATTTTAAAAACACTCCTGTGTTATATTCACCTATCAGCAGGAACATAAATTTAAAAACTGGATGTCCATCTATTAGGTAGATTTTGCAATTCCATCATGAAGTTGATAGCTGTCAAAACATGTCTTTAAAATACAAACCTTATTATGACACATACCCTACACTTAAGTATAAGAGTGGGATAAGTCCTTAAAAGTGGGTGACCGGAAAATTCGATAGACAAAAACATTGCTCCCACCTCTCTTTGGACAGCCAAATGTTTGAGTTTTATTGCTTGCTCTCGGGTTATTTGGCACTTTACTTGATAAATATGTCTTTGACACTTCAGTTGTTGTGATGTAATTGGAAGACGTTTAGCGATCAGAAGTAAACAGCTGCAATGTAATCAGCAGTTGTGTCTTTGGACGTCACTCAACCGTCAGTGTCCACTGGGTTGTCGCCGTTCGTTCGCTTGGACATCATCGAGTTCACGGTTAGTTGGTGGACGACAAAATTTTGTTCATGCTTCTAAATTGGTGATATGCCGAACACTGCTTATTACTTGGAGAAACAGCGAATACACCATCGGAGATTAAGCATATTAACAGTTGTCAATGACCATTTAAAGAATATTGCGCCTCTCTGGTCACATCTGCCTCAGTGCAATTCATTCGTGCCACATGTGTATCACATGATAGTGTAATGGTCAAGATGAGTTGCTGAATAGACTAGGTAACCGCGAGTGTACCTAGGCTATCGGTGATAACAGGATTAACGAATGAGACAAAACAGTTACAAAGTTCCAACAAGTTATGTAATCAAAAAGGTTTGACCCACAGAAAAGTGTTTACAAGTGTCCGAGATGACTCCCACAACATTCCAAATTACCAGTATCCGGAAGAGGATAACATCACAGAGTTGCCCTGGACTGATGAAGCGCGATCCGCGATGCGACGATGTTCGTGGTACAACGGAGCTGAATAATTGCATGATAGATCCGTGTAGTATCGTTAAACGACTGTGCAGAGAAGAGCAGACCGACGTGCACAAAATTTGTACTGTACTGCAAGGTCACTTCTGTTGATTTGAACAACATGTAAAGAAGTTACAAAAGGTTGTTGTACAGAAAGGAAACATCGTTTGCAAACGAAAATAAGGAAATCTCTACAATAGCTTTAAAATCCAATTACTGTGTTTCAGTTTCGCCCTTCGTCTAACCGTATACTTTTCTCATAGAATTATAAGAAAACTAGGTTTCTGACTGCAAATTAGATTGGTTGCTTTATGTGTTTTCAAACCGAAGTCCCAAAGATAGAATACATCGAATGTCATTTCAATGATCTATTCTAAAGCTACTTCTGCGGAGGATTATCTTAGCAATATTAACCACAGATATTATCTGACCCAGTCTTGGCTGATTTTGATCAGTTCACATGTGAAGGAACTACTTGTTCGGTAAGTGTGAAAAGGTTTTCTAACTAATGAGTTTTGTATTAAATTCATAGCGGTAACCCAAGACGATTGTAGCATAATGGTCACGGTTATCTTTGTTTCGTACCTCTTGTTCCATTGACCTCAGGTCGCAACATACGTAACTACTTGACAACTATACGAAATTGAGTGACTTGGATACAGCAACTAGAATAGTCCAGGTTGGCTAAAGGAGCACCTAACAATTTATGTTGTTGATCAATAGCTAATCAATCTGGCAAACAAGCCGTCCAGCGTCAAGTTGTGCCAAAATAGTAGCTTGATGCACAAAAACAAGCGAATCCACAAGTATGTTCCCAGAGTGAACTGTAACTCCAAAAATCCATACTACAAACTGAATTAGGCATCACCTAATCTTCGTTTTTGTTTTACGCATGTCTTTCACGAATTGGATTTCAGCGATACATTCAAATCTCATTTGCTTACCAAGTTATTTTTTTCCGCCAAGCTCATTCGGGGACCCTGAGTAAACCGGGATAATAACAAGCAGTACGGATAAAGTCACTAAACGATCATTCTCTCTTGTTGACAGCTGATGACGTACACCCAGCTAATATCCTCCAGTTTGTAACGATCTTGGTTTTATTCTATGCACTACTCTGCGGTAATATTCGACAGCAGTCTTTATACGAAATCAAGACATAAATGCAACGGATTTAACACCGACAGTCAGTTTCGTGTAGCTCGCTTCAGACGGGGTCACCAAGGGACCCGATATGTTTTTGAAGTAAAAGTGGTTCAACGGACTTGCTCTTTCTCATGACTAGCTTGCACAAGTAACGACCGCAAGAGTGGGAAATTGAGATTATGGCAATGATTCTCAGTGCTTACGCCCTTCTAAGCTTATTGAGTGACAAGATAGCCTAGTTTAGATTAACGTGGACTGGTACGAATGATTGGCATGTGAAGAGTGAGAATAAGAATCCTAACGATCGAACACCGAGTAGTCTGTCGATCATTAGACGGTCAGGCTTCTGAGTGATTAGTTATGCCAGTTTATTGGATAGTGATTCCGCTGAATGCACGTTTGTGTTTAAGTCAGTAGTGGCGGTTCCCTGATGTGTTTCATCATTTCTCCAGTATCTATACTGTGTTCTATGTGAAATCTGGTTGAATGTGAACGCACACCATCTGTTTTTCCTCATGTTATGGTGACAATGGAGACTCGAACTACGAGTGTCGATTAGGTAGCCTACGAGCAATACTAGAATAATTGCTTCATTCAGCCACTACAAGAAGTATTCGAAAACGAGAAGATAGTTTCAAATTTATACTCTGAGGTGGTAATCTACTTAAGAATTACGTAAACTTCAAGTCAAAAAGTGATGCTTTGAAGACTAGTGATCATATCTAGTCATTTTCCCCTGATAATTTAATATGAAATCGAAATTTGCCCATGAGTTGACGATGTTTTCGAGCTTTTACCAAAAACAGGGTGTGCGAGAAAGAATCACACGTGGTGAGACACAAACCAGGTCTGACCATTATCACTGAGACTGGTTTGTGTGAACACTGTTGCCACTAATCGTGGCAGCATTATTCCTGATTATGTTTGTTTCTTTTTGATCAGTTAGATGTTGACTCCTGTCATTTATTTGGCCTATCACGGTTCAACGCGTTCTCACAGTACAACCGACTAGCTGGGCGACTTATCCGATTTACAGAACGGAATGGACTATTTCGTTATCTTCTCAGTTGTGCCAGGTCTGTTTTCATACGTTAAAATCGATCAACCGTAGGTGGTACGCAAACAAACCAGCAGGCACTCATCACTACTGCAGAGTGCTTGAAAGGAGGTCTTTCAGTCGTTGGACTTAGTGATCACAGCTGGGTAATCTAAGATAAGGAGTCTCTTGATAATCATTCTGACGGTTTCTCAAAGATCGTTCGTTCTGTGTTCTGACGTTTCGTGACCTAGTCAAAATCGCTTTGTGCCATTTTGCTACCGATCACTCGGACCAACCGTTATCGGTCCGAATGAGATTAATTCACCGAAGCGTGACAAATTTTGTGCACCCATCTGCGTTCCCTAGTTATCTGCAGTGAAAACAAAAATACTACAGTAACATGGATCACTCCCTTTGATCGCACGCGTGTTCACTCGGCACATATGAAGCATGCAGTTCACCAGAGCGAGTGGCTACTTTTGAGCGTTCAGTTGGAACAAAAGAGTTGTCGAAGCATTCATTCGTTGGTAGCTACTCGCTTTTATTCATCCATCTTCACTGTTCACGGATGAGCTGGGTAGAGGTTTACGGGTGCTAAACCACTATAATAATCAAACTAAATTGTATTGTTGGACGTGGAACACCAAGGTTTTCCACCAACATGCGTCTACGTGCGGCTAGATGTCCAGCAGAAAACTACACTGTCCAATATCTTATTTGGTTTGCAGTCTACTGGTTGTAACAACACTGGCTTACAGTGGAACGGTTGCTTGCGCCAGTTCCACTGTCTTCCACATTGCGGCGGAAAAGCTGACAAACTTTTCTGAACTTTCTTACGAAATTAAGAAGCCTTAGAATAATAAAATTTATCAGCTTGATAGTAGTGGTTGATGTTCAGACTCCCATAAAAGGTGAAACTGAAAGCAGACAATAAAACACTGTATCATGATTACGGCCAGGCAACCTCCTTCGTCATCAGAAACTACTATATTTAATCCGCAAAGTGTTCGTTAGTGCCCATTAGACTTCTATTCCAATTGGGTTCCATGGCCAGTGAATTAGAATGGACTAAAACCACAGTTCGTGATAATCTGGCACATACAACGATCGATTCTAATGTCTTTTGACGCTCACTACCCAATATCTGGCTATAATATCATCCTGGTTGTTTAGGTATGTACACATCGTTAAGCACAATGACACCATTTGACTTGTTGCAGTCAATTTTTACTTCATGTAGCAAAATGGTCAGTTCTCATCTGAAACTAACTAATGAGATAACTCTATGCTGTTTTTTATCCCATTTTCTCCCTAATATTTTCGGAAATGACCAGAGAAAGTAAAAAGCTTTCCGTCGACGTTCGGCACCATTTCCATCCTACAATGATGCAAACACGTAGCGCCAGTCGTGAGTAAATGCCACGAATTGGTAATCACTCCGAGTTTCTTAAAATCTACCTGGCTAGCAAAATTACGCCGTACAATAGTCGAATTCAGTCCGGGCGTGAGGTTTTTGGGATAAGGTGATTTCAGTTGAGCACACACCAGATAACTAAACGCTTTCTGAGGCCAAGGTCAAATGGGCCAATCTAAAGCAGTTTTAAACAAGGTGGTGGGGCTTCTTTTAGCAGTTTCTATATGTGGTGAGCAGATATTAGAATGCTGAGCGTTTTAGGCGTTAATTCAATAGCCCGTTCTGATAACACCAGAAATTCCATACACATGATCTCATTTGACTGTTCGCTGATGAAGTTTTGAACTGTGAACTGGATTAGTTTCCCTCAACTAAAACCGTCCAGTGTAAAGAACCCACATCTCACAAATATACGGAAAGTTTGGACAATAATGGCAGATATACGTCCAACCTAGATTGCAGATAGGAACGACCGCGTAACTGACAGTGTCTGCCATAAGATAATGTATATTTTGCCTGAAGGATAGCCAAAACTGCGGATAAATTTTGAACGGCGGATGGGTGGTTAATTCAATTTATTTTGCTTACAAAACGTAACTGCGTGTAAGATGATAAGATTGTGGTTGTTGGTTATTTTAACAAATGTGCTAGAAAGATAATTATTCCCAATAAATGCGTTCTCTTTTTCGGCCCAATACACGATATGCAACTTATACTGCCCCGTCATGGTTTAAACCCAAATGACATTCTTTTTATACATGCATGGTCATTGATCATGGCGGATATTAGGAACTATTGCTCCATGACGCAAATCAAGCAAATTTTGATAATCAGAAAGATATCAGGAGAATGCAACTTTTGCTGAGTCAAAAAGTACACTGAAATTGGTTTTGTAGCTAAACGGAGGAACTGTAGGTCACCATCTTTCTTTTAATGTTTGCTGACCTTATAAGTTCAAAGTGGTCGGACTCGTGATATTTTCTATGAAATTATTAATTATAAGACTTAGAAGTGACTTGCAAATGGATCGCGTAAATAATGCATGAAGACTGTCGTTCCTGAAACGTTAACGAAAGTAGATAAACTATGGACAAACTGCTGCATCACTTCAAATTTCAATCATCACATTCGAGGCAGAACAGTACTCTTAACTATTTAAGCATTATATATTACTAACCTCGGGGAATAAATGAGGAAGAATAGGCGGTTGTTTTTTTGCAAAGTAAAGCCACAGAGTGCGAGTATATGTGAGCGAGATGGCGGTTTCCGTTGGACCGTTCCACTCCTCTCAGGTCACAGTGTACCGTTTAGGTGAATCAGTATATCAACAATACTCACGTGGCTAATCAGATAATGCAAGATAGAATACTCTTGACTATGATTGGAGTCTCTTTTGGTGAAGTTAACATTTTTGGGAGTAAACTGAATAGCATGGTTAAACGTCACTGAATTCCTGATTCAAGTGAAGGATTAGAGCTTGAATATATAATTTGGTAGATTAAAATATGGTGTGCGGAAAACTGAAGTGAACAATTTATATATAGCGGACGAAGTTGAATGTCGAAAAGTTGTCTGTCTCAGAAATGCCAAAAAACGCTGCAGTTCACGTTGAGTACAATGATGCCGCAATGTTTTGGACAGCCAACAATTAGTTGATTCTGCTGTAGTTTTCAAAATCTGCAAACCCTGTAATCGGTAATGTATTTCCAGTTACTGACTGAGTCGAATTCGCATGTCACTTAAGATGATTTGCTTAGTGAAACAGTGGTTCCGTATTACTCAATGCCTCAGGCAGTTTACAGTTCTTTTCAGGTCGTCGTGATGGACTTCCAAATGACCACGAATTTCAACACCTTCTTCATGAGTATCACAAAAACTGAAGTCCCATCAACCTTCGTTGGACGAAAAAATATGTGTAGTCACAAATACCATGGGTAATGTGAATGACACACAGAGAATAACACCATTCCCGTTCAATAAAATACTTAAGATCAACTGTTGTATTTCATATTTTAAGATGAAGCAATATTGGCTGCTTTAAAGTTGCCCAACAGACGTGCACAAATCTGACCTTGATAGACCTAGCCAAATTAGCCTACATGATTGGACTGCATCAACCACAGAGTTCGATTAATCTAACAATAATATGGTGACCAGAATGCCAGTTGAAATGAGTGTTGCTTTTTCAATATTCTAAGCATCGAACCTGTAATATTCTTTGATTTTTTTCCTTGCTTTAGTTAAGTAACGTAGTTTTTGGTAATTGTAGGTTTCTTAAGGCCAACTTATTTAGTCACCTGTCTTGGGAATATTATCGTAGACGGAGGGATTTCTGTCTACAGTGGCTGTGTTGATGCTTAGTTGCTTGATCGCGAGTCACTATGTTTCTGTTGACGTGAAGAAACTGTTGGACTGTTCTTTAGTTTATCTTTATTAACAAGAGTGAACCAGAAATACAGTGTCTTTTCGTGGCCTGACAGTGGCAGCTTCGAAACGAGCACCTGTATTGCCCCACTTATCATGCGATGACCACAGTTTACTAGCTAGTTACTGCCTAGAAAAATGCGGTCCACCTCTGTAGTCATGTAACTTTACGAGTTGTATCGACCACTTTGAGTGCCAATTCAATTCAGTGGTTACTAAACAAGGTAACACCTTGAAATCACCTTAGGAATATTATCGTTCTATTGAGGAAAAGTCTGATTTTCACACAAACCCAATAAGTTTAGTTGGTTTTCTGAACATAACTAAACTAAATTTAGTTTCTATCAAACGACAAGTACATTGGAGCAGCTTCGGCCAACAGTACTCAGAAGTAACCTCGAAATAACTACTTTCAAACCAGAGTAGTTTCGACTTCTAGTCACTAACCACTTTCGACCTCGTACGTTAGATTGGAGCGACGTGCACATCAATCAGTAAATAACTTCCTCTGTATCAGCAGGCTCAGGTCCCGTTGTGCCTGGAACACACTCAACACAATGCCCATCACAAAAACAGAAACATAAGCAGCTGTTCAGACATTTACTTTTTCGGGTAGAACTCGAATGAGAGTAGGCGCCGTCCACGTCCTAACACGACTGATGCAAGATTATCACCACAAATCCCACCACCATCTCCACCACCACTGCGCATAATGTCTCTGCAAGCATCACCGCAACTCCCCTGTTGTCTCTATCTGCTGACCGAACACTGACCGTCATGTCTTTTCGGCCGTGACAATCAACAACCCGAATGCTTCAGCTGACATTTCTGTAAGTCTGTCTTTTTGCGTGTATGAAATTGGCTGGCATTAGGGCGTCAGCTGTTCCTCGGTGTCACCTCGTCGGTACACATTCTGCGGTTTTACACACACAGTGGCTTCCCGACGCACATCTTCCCCTCTTGAGGGTTGAGGCAATGGTTGTGCGATTATTTTACTTCTAACTTAGACTAGTCTCGTTCGTTGCCGCCGCTTTCCCAAGTGACAAAAATTCGGGTCACTTACCAGACGAAGAAATGGTTGTAAACTAAGCAATTTATTCACTTCTTAGATCTCTGCACGTAAAATTAGTCACAGAAACTAAGAAAATCAGCAGCAAATACAATTAATGTGGCCGGTCAAAACACTCCTAATGCAGAGAGATGAACACACTGAGAGCTGATATACATTTATTTAGTAAACTAGAAAACAACTGAAAATAACAGTGAACAGGCTGCACGCTGTTGGGATCACACAAAGTTGGTTGATCTGCAAGGGTTACGAAGTTGAGAAAATTAACAATTTGAAACGACCGAGAAACCCGTTGACGATTATCACATTCAGTGAACGTTAAACATATTGGTCAGTTCAGAGTGGAAATCTTGTTCAGTAGACACCTGACAATGAGAACTTGGGATTTCATTAGGCAATGTATGAACCAGTGAAAATACAAAGTACAAAATGGAATCGCAAGTAGTGAGTGTATCAGAGTGGATATAGGAACACGTAATTAATGGGCCAACATTCACTAATAAATTGCACAGTATAGTCAGTCTACCGTAAGTACGTTCGAGTAGCAATGATAATCAGACACTGTATATGCAGGCACATGAACGTAATTATGAACTGAACAGGTTGACTGTAGTGAATCGACTGTTGTTAGACCACACCATTCATCCCGGCAAGCGTTCACATTCATTTACGTCATCCACAAACTAAGATTCACTAAATACGCCTACGCAGTACTGACATAACCACACAGTGTGGTTGATTAGTAACCGGCCGTATCCAGTCTAGAACAAGTTGCTCTGCTTCTAGTCCTAGTGAGCACTTGTACAAACCTAAGAGAAAATGGATAGATATCCCTACATATCATTTTGTTTGTTTATGATAGACGCCAACCGTGAATTCCGTTCGGCCATTTCGGTAGTATTGTGAAAATGTTTTGGGTTTGATACTTTAACCTCTGAGATGGGTTATATTTCATCTTGTTAAAACAACATTAAATCACGGGCCAGCTCCAGTCCCAGGTTAGCTTTAATTATGTTGAAGTATAAGACCGTTCATTTTAAATCCCAAGCACTTTTAATCGAAAAGTGCGTGAAACAGTCAGTAACAGATTGCAAGCTAAACGAGTAAAGATTACACTGAGCTCTTCTAGTACATGTGTGGCGAAGTATTCATGTATTTGAAAGCTATCGGTCTAGCAAAGTGACTCATGCGCACCTGACTGTCATGCACTTTTCAGAAGGCAGACTTATTACTTAGTTCAGAATACCTATTTCAAAATTTTCTCCAATATTAATTTATCTTCATTATTTCATCGAAAGCATAGACGCTTTTGTACCGGAATAAAGCCGACAAATGTAAGTTAGCACACTTCTTGTTAGAAACATGTTCACCAACAAATGGCATTGCGAGTTGAACGATCACCACACCAGTGGAGGCCGCAGAACATGGAGTTGACCAAAACGCTGCTGTTTAAATAGAACACAAACAGACTGAGAGTTTTAAAATATATAGGCTGATCATGGGAAGAACTGGGGGTATCTTATACCCTGAAGTAAAGTTGGAAATTATTAAGGCTGATTTTATACACGTTAGCTTAACAACATTGCTGTGACTATACGATGGGCAATTTACTGTTTGTGAACTCGCTTGTTTAATCAAATTGTTTACCGTTCCGTTTAAACGTCCGATGTCGCACATCATTTTAATCCCATGTCTCTCTTGTATCACAAAAATATGAGGTATGGGAGATTATCATACTGGAATACATGTAATGAAAACATCTTTTTTCTACTGTATGTTGACCGTTCGCACCACAAGAACCAATCCCTGCAGCAACCATGATGGCAAATGATGACCAAATAGGTGGAGCCCCCAGTTACCATCAGCAACAGCTACTGTTTTGTTTCGTAACAAATCACACTGAATGTTCCAATATACTTAATTTAATTTTTCGCAAGCTCTCACTTGCCCTCATTCTGTCTAGTTTAACTGAGACGGTAGGAGGTGGAATATAGTCGGGGATTGTCTGACTGGGCAATTCGCTCATACATTTGTTGATGCGGTTAATCCGTCCTACCGTTTTAGTGCCACCTCAGTTTCCACAAATGAAACATCTTTTAAATAGCAACAATTGACTGACTATTTAGGTTTGCCAGCAAAATGTTTCAGACATACGGGTTTTAATCCGCCTACAGAAATCATATGTAAGATAAATTCTGATAACATTATTCTCATCTCATGATGTTTCCCTTTCGAGGGAGGTTAATTCCTGTTTCTTAGCAATGTACGCTGTATTAGTTTGAGGGATAATTTACACACATTTGAAATCTTGCGTCACTTAAAATCGCTTCAACAATCTGGTCAGAATAAACAAATCACGAGTGAAATTGAACTCACGTACTCACCGGTAACAAACAGGCTTTAACTAAAATGATTTAAATAGTGGGTCGAACTGGATCTTGAAAAAAGGTAACAGCCCAATTAAGGGCGAGTAAAGAATAAGCTTCTATTATTTGTGACTTCGAAGAACGGACTGTGCTTGAAAGTTCACTAATTTCGCAATAGTTTGCTGAACAGTAAAATAAATAACTATCTGTGGTTTATGCTCATTAGGCAAGATAGTAAACCAATGTAAATCGCTAACGTTGTCATCTGTGGCTGATAGATGTCTTACAATAGAGGGTACCGCTGTTGTTGTTTGTAAAGCCTAGCTCATATTTACCTTAAATATTTCTGTCAGTCAGTTTAATATGAAACCCTCAGTGCTGGCTTCAACCTCTATTTCTGTTTTACTCGTGTGAAAGTTAACGGAAAGCTACAGGGACAACAACACATGAACTGGTTTTTGTCAGAGATAGAAGCAACTAAGACACTGAGTGGTGCATTCACAGGCATGATTCAGAAACAAACGAACTCTTCCTGAAAAACCGTTAGAAGCAGGTCTTTGAAAGTTGCTTAGATCGGTTTTCCCTTAAAATGCCATAGATAAGTAGTTAAGGAAATATCTAGTGTTAGTTTGATAAACGATGCTCACTAAACGCCAAACGTTCGCTTCCCAACCGTTTACTATCTTGATGAGTGGGCACACTTAGTGTTTTAATTCCTTGCAATTCTTCATAAGTGAGCATAGGCAGTCTGCTGTGTGCATTCGGAATGTACTGACCACTGACGTTTACTTGCACTGATCCCAACTGTGAATATCATTCACAATCCAGATCTAATGAAGTGTTAGTTACGAGTCGTGGCAGCAATTGATTTTCGCAAACCAGACTACTCAGCCTATGAGTGTATTAAATCAAGGTTAACAGTAGGTTGCACCTTCTGACTGACCTATTAGAAGATCTTGGAATTAGTCATGATTTGTCTGGATAGTGCTTAAAGAAGACCGATGCTTTCGGAAGACACTTCGCATACGGATTCGAAATGTAATTGAAAAACTTTCGCCACTCAGAATGTTAATCACAGTGTCGAGAGTTAAGGTGACGATAAGATATTTCCACAATTTTGAGAGTTAATTCTAGTTTCCGGCAACTTTTATTCCAAAAGTTGCTACTGCTGAAGCTTGAGCGGTGAGCATTGAAGCTGATTTGTGACCACTGAAAACAAGTACGCGGTAAACTGAATTGAAGTTGGATGTACAAAACGAGCTGGCAAAGGTTTTTAGATGATGGATGTCTGGAGCTGTGGATCCAGCTACAGTTTCTATGTATTACGAATTGCAATTATCTTTATAAATCTACTACGCTGCAATATGTTGGAAGGTGTAACATAAATAAGGTCTTCCCTTGTGAATGAATAACAGAGGGCTATCTCCAGTGACGGCTATCTGACCGGTTGCGTCGATGCTGGCAGAACACTGTTAATACTGTGAGATATGTGGGACGATATATTGACGAATTTAACTGAAGAAGATTACCTGGACTCAAACGTAACATATATTAGGTGAACGTCTTTCATCAATCATGTCACCACCAATAAGCATGCATCTGCAGTAGTCTACACCTTGGTAGACCTCGTCGGATGTCAAAAATTGGAAAAACTTGATAATCATCGTTTGGTTTAAAGAGCTGCTGTTGCGGTGACGTGTCCCGTAGTCGGCTCGTAAACAAATGCGTGAACAATATGACCTCCACGTATAGGACAAATCATTATTTAGATCAAAGCACACATTTGGAAAACAGAGCAGCTGTAGCTGAGTAACTTACTCCGAACATGGCCCCATTTCTGATCAAAATCGTGGAACAATGGAATCTGGACAAAGTAGGAGGATGCTGTTAAAACTGATAAAGATCAAACGGAGTTTATGGCTTCGGCAACGAGGCTACATGAAGCTCGGTACCACAGTCAATAAGTAATGAGATAAATCTGGAAACAGTATGGTGTATGACCTTCCATGAAAACAGTGTTAGCCCCTCATTATTTGCGAACTTGTATGACTATTGTTTACAGCTTTTTGTTATTTATCGTTCGGTGTACAGTTTCTCGCGACAGTCCACACTAAGGATAAAATATTGATTTCTTACTTACTGGCTTCTAGACTTGCGTTGCACTTCAAAAGTCAAGAGTTTGTGAACGGCCAGTTGCTATCGATCGGGGACCATGTTGGCCAAAACAATTGGACTGGACAGCCCATCAACTTGTGAAGTTCTCGTACCCACTGGTGCTTAGTGGTGGGAATGAGGTCACAGCGAGTGCTGGGGTCGTTTGCGAACCTGACTCATTTTGGACACCTGCTTTTGAAAAGCTGTTTCAGTAAACCGTTCTTGCAAGGTACGTGTTTTTCCACGTCAATCCGAGTAATGGGAAACAAACATTATCCCCGGGTAGCACGCAACAACCAAATGATACTGTAAAAACGCGTTTAGTGTAAGTGATAGGCAGGTGGACAGTGGAGCAGGGCTGGCGATGCCATAATGCAAGAAGAGTGTCGCTTGGGAGCTGGAAGTAACAGTGAATGGTCCCGATAAGTACGTGAGAAAAAAGGAAAACAACATGTTTGTAGGCTGTATTCTTTGAGGATTCGTTACGACCTCATATTGCAGTCAACTGTCCATATTACAAAATCGAATTGTTTGCCAGCTAAGCATACAGGAAAATCGTACTTGAAGTACAAAACAAAACACAAGCTATAACGATCAGATTTCGCCAACACGGTTACGTTAAATTGTTGCGAAACTGCAGATGCTCTTGGAAACTCTAAGATTTACACCATGTTGATAAGAACAGATTCTGCGAAAACCTCAGTAACCCACTTTTGTTAGTCACGTGATAGCCTCAAATGGGTAAATCGAGATTAATTTATTGTATAAGTTGAGAAGGTTTCAGATGATCGACAAAGATGTTTGTCGGTTTTGTGTTGATATGACCCATTGTCTTTTCAGGTGTTCATTCAAATTCACAATATGCCCGTTAGTCCGATGACATAATTCCCTCTCTTATCCGACGCTGTAGGTTACCGGGCACCTACGCTTAAATTAGTGCAAACATATCGAATTGATTTGGAGCGGCAACGATAATTTAATCAAGCTATTTGGGGTTCGAGTTGTAGCGCATATGACGACGGGTACAGCTGAGAAGAAAGTGCGTTATAATGTTTGAAGGAAACAGCTAAGGATAAATAATCATCTGAGATATATCGAACGGTACCTCACATCTAACATAAGGTCTCGGTTGTTTCTCGATAAAACTGCCGAGATAGTAGTATCGGCAAATAAATATAAACGTATCAAAACAACTGAACATGTTATGCTTCATTCCGATAAGGGTGCTGATACCGTTCTGAAGAACAGAGCTGAGAACAGACAAACTATGCATGAACATTCCTCTGATTCGACCAACGTTTGTCACAATCTACTTTCAGAAACATAACTGAACTGAGAAACGGTGTGTAAAGTAGTATATGTTTTAGTTGATTATGCCCCGATCGATGAAGTGTGGGGAAGCAATCAGAGCCCAAACGTTACAGAACACCACAATTGTATATGTCCCTGAAAAAAATATGAAAAACTATTGTAAATGACAGGCGGAGTTGTTAGAAACGATCCAGGGAGCTGTTTCAGTTTGTTTGTCGTTGAACAATTTTCAGCTGTTTCGTTTAAACAACCAACTACTTTCAACATCGGCCCTCGGCATACCTGACTCCACAGAGTCAAGTGTGAGCACAATACAGTCAAACTGGGGTTTGGATGAATAATACGTATTGACCGAAACATATGAAAGCAATTTAAACAGTTGTAATCAGAATCGAATTTTTTTTGGTTACATAATCACAGAGAACAGTCAGGCCGCGCACTTATACCAATGTAAACTAATTTGTGTGGACTGAAAGCGTGATTTCCTTTTCTGTTGCAAACCAGTATGCAGGTGTTGTTGTTACAGTGTAGCCTAAATTCTAATTAGTTGATCATTATCCTTCGACTGGAAAGGTCAGTTCTTTTTTCTGAAGTTAACATTGCTGGATTATTTATTAAACTAGCTTGATTACTAGCCAAATGACTCACTTCAATTAGTTGGTTTCTGTTGGCGGTTGAATGTGATGGGGTTTATATGTCAAGCCATCGGTTTACTAACAGATTCTATCAATCACAATGTATCTATTTCTTAAGCTAGTTGATGAATATATGGCTTCAAAAAATCCTCTTAAGTGTTCTATGTTTGCCTGAATATAAAATTATGTTGTGTTCGACGTGAATGTGTGTATGGTTTGATCCTCGGAGTTGAAGTTCAAAGAAAATGTATCTTGCGTCTCAGTAGTCAGTAGTTTTTATCTTATACGTGTAGATAATTTTCGTTCGGTTTTTTGACTTGACATTGTCAACAGTCACTCTAGTGGGTCACCTATCTAACATTTTATCATCGGCTGGTTTGAATTGATTCTTCGATTTCGAGAATAGTCCTCGCCTTGTGGTTTATGTGCCTATCCAATTTCATGTGGTCACGGAAGTCTTGCGGTCATCTATTTTTATTGACGGTAGAGTTACGGTCGGTTTATGATGCGACAATTCGATTAGTTGATGGTTCTTTGAAAATTGTGTATTGTTTCATAAACGTCAAATTATATCCGACGAAATGTCGTGGATATCTGTTGCAACGAACTACTCCGTAAAAGTAGTGGTCTTCTTTTCTCTGGCACTCGATGTTACAGTAAGTTTTGGACCTTTTAACCAGGGCTCATATTCAGCTCACTTCATGTCAAACTGGGTGGTCGTTAAGTGACCGGGAGAGTTGGTCCGAATACAGTTTTTCAGGTAAGCTGAAGTATTCAATGTTTCATCTGATTTGAGACTGGTTATTACATTCGAGATAGTTGACTCGTTGTAACTTTCAATTTTCTTGGCAAAGCCAATATCACTGAAGATGCCGCTTGGTAGTTTGCCTGCATCTCCTCTGACTGAACGTTTAAGAATTACGAATACATAGTCAATACACCATATCCGGTTTTTGTTTGACATTGGACAGCCTCATATCCTTCCGGATCTGCGAGGCTACTCCAGCAATGAGTCCATATATGAGCTAGTTAACGAGATTTCCTTTAATTTGCTATGAGATTTGATCATTCAGTTTCAGGCAGGTAGATAAACATCGTTTCTCAAGATTGCATGAGCTTTCTGGTTTTAGAGATGAATTTGTTCGGTTTTCCTCTGCTATTGTTTCCAATACTTATGACCGGGGTAAGTTGGACGAAGGTTATAAGTCATGTGAAAATAAACAACAAGTTTTATCGTCTTCCTTAATCCTGACATTTTTCAGTTTGCACAGGAATTGATTAGTATTTTAAGAAGAATGTTCTGATCCGTCGATGAGATATCGTTGTCGCTGGTTCGATGAAAAAAAGCGTTTGAAACCCAAATGCCACATTTGGCGAACAGGCGAATAACTGAACTTTGAGCTCTGTTTAGAAAAAAGCAGCATTCTTAAAAATCACCCCTATTGAAATATTGTTTGAGCAGACCTAACGAGTCGGTTAGTTGCTCTGAGTTTCACTATTGGTTGTTTGGTTCACAAAGATTTACTTAAATATAATCCAGTATTCATAATTTCCTTCCAGCGAGACCAGGTATTCCGAACCGATCACGTCACGACGGTTCAAAGTATTGGACCTTTTTAACGTGAATTCTTGAGTGTCGCATTATTGTGTTCTCGGCGAGGGTGTGTAATAAATAAAAACGATAGACAACCAGGCTGAATGATGACAGGGAACGCGGCTTTCCTTGAAAATGGATCAGTTGAAGAGTGGGTTCTACAACTGGATGATCGTTATGTTATCACTATGTGAGTGCTTTTCCAAGAGGTCCGCCTCTACCCAAAAGCCCCCATCAAAAGCCTCCTGGTCATATGCTTTTGGGTTTGCAGTGAATGCGTATATTTGTATGAATAATACATAATGTGATTCATGCCTACAAATTTAAGTCTTTACAAGTTTAAACATAACTGCCTTATTTTCGATCTCTGATCACTGACCTAATCAGGTAATATTCATGTGCTCTTTTTGTGAGACAACTGACCTGTACCTTGGCGAGGTGGTAGTGCTTGTGTACTGTTTTGATCCTGCAGGCTATGGTGACTAGGAATCCGGCCCCTCCAGGTGTATCCTTGTCAGACAGGCCAAAGTGGAGTAGTCAGATGAAAAGCAGTCACACTCATACGAGTGTATGTCGCACAACTGACCGCGTAGGAGTGCTCAGGTAGCGAGGCACGATCCTATAGGCATACAACAGAACTGTTTTTATCGTTGCGGAACTGCTTTCTCCCGTATCACGAAGAAGGGGGTTAGAAGAGATACTCTCAAACAAATAGCACTTCAATCGTCCAACATTTGACCGTGACCGCCGGCGTATTATCCAATACGGTCGAGAAACATATATCTTTTAAAAGCCTGATGCAGCTCCAAGTATAGTCTCTAAGCCGAGTAGTGCTCAGACTGATATATCAAGGTCTTAATCACTGCGCCGTCGGACTAGGCAAGCCCCTCACTGCCAAGTTAGTCAGGCTCTAACGTCTTTGTCCCGCGGTATGGTCCCCCAAGAAAACCCTGTATTCTGTTGTCTCGCGGATCAGACTTTTGAGTCAGATACTCGTAATGGGGTCCCTTAAGTCAACCCCCTTCCGCGACATAAATGGCCGGGAAGTATCAGAAGTTGTTGTTCTCCCGACAGTGACATTATTCGTTCAATAAAAATTCCTCCTATTATTCTACCTCCATGTCTTCTACCTTCCATGTGCCTCCAGACGATAATTGTTTTCTAGGGCCAAGAGAACTGGTAAACATTGAAGCCTTCGATGTCCACACTCTCCGACAAGTCGCTCAGCTAACTGCCCTGACTAGTGCTCTCTCAATTCTGCGTATTGTTGTGTGCTGTGTGTCAGAGACGCGATTATGCGTTTCTAACACAGTTGTCCACTTGAGCTCACCTCTAGATAACTGTCGATCCAGGCGACCCTCTAGATCTTAAGGTTTCTGGTGAGGTCGAAGCTGAATCTCGCGGTCAGGTTGAAGTGGGAATCGCGCTGAGTTTCAGAGCAGAGCAATGCTTGCTCGATTGGATCCTAATGAACAGTCGCTTGTGCAATGTCAGACTCAGTACGATGGTTAAATTCTGTCGACGCAAATCAGAAAGACGTTGTGTATTCATTATATCGGCGTACGCTCCGACGGACAGCTGTTCAGATTTTACCAAGGATGCGTTTTATGACGCTGTCGTTGACCTTCCGAGGCAAACTAAACACTCAGACATCATCATACAAGCGGACGATTTTAATGCTTAGTTTGGTCGACTTTCTCCGAATGAGAAGCGGCTGGGAAGTATGTTTGGTGTTCGGGCAGAATGCACCGACATTGGCGAAAGACTGTTGCAACTGTGGACGCCCCACTGACTGTACATTTCGAGCACTGCATTCGAACACAGGAAGAAGCATTGTGTTACATGAAGACCTCCGTGTGCTTCTCAGCCGTGGACACAGCTGGATCATATAGCAGTCAGTTAAGGGTGGTGCCACTCTGTCAAGGACTGTCGTACCTTCTGGAGCAACCACCTGGACTCGGACCATGCTGTTATGCGTGCCTGTTTTGTTTTATAATTTTCCCAAGAGACATACGCTCGTAAATGCAATTTGCTTAACTGGCATTCGAGCGATGAGGATATGAAGAACGCTTACCAGAGGGCGGTGGTGAACAGGTTGCCCAGTTCGAGTCAGACGAAGGATCTTAATGTACACTGGGAACAAATTGCCGCAGCCATGAGAAAATGCGCTGAAGACGTACATTCCTAAAGGAGCTGTTCAGTTGCGACAGAAGTGGATTTCCTTCATATCGATAAACCTCATGATCCCCCTTGGTTCTAATTATGATGCCGGCCGTCGAAAACGTGAACGCCAGCTGACTGAAAGCCTGCACAAAGACCGTGAGCACTACTTCATTAAACAGTCGGAAGCTGTGGAGAAAGAATTTCTATCTAGGATTAACAGGAGGTATTTTTCCCTGATCGGTGGTTGTACTGGTCATCGAGTCGGTGTGAGACCACATGTAAAAAAGATGGTTCATATTGTATCGTCACCATAGTTACGCGCTCAGTCGCTAGGCCACCCTGACCGAGAAATCAGAAGAGACACGGCTGCACTGTTTATTGGACGAACAAGAGGACACGCGATAAACTAAGCAGCATAAGCTCTAGATTTAGAGGACAAAGCGATTACCATAGATGGTCGACAGACACATAGCGAATCAAATGAGACAGTCATATATGACAGTCACGGAGTCAGAACAAATCACGTTGCAGGGGGTGTCAGAAGGCGACGCGAGAAAAACACTGTTTAGATAGCACGCAGGCGTTCGACCGCACACTTGCAATCTGATTGGCTGAATGAGACCATACTACCATCCACGACCATACCATCCGAGCTGGGCCGAACGATCGATGTGGCGTGACGCGTTCTGGCTGTCTCGTTAGGAGATGCGCCTCCTAACAGTTCACTTATCAGTTCAGCTGACCTCAACCAGATCATGTGGGCGACGGGACCCTCTCGGTCAGTTATTGCGTTTCAAACGGCCCTTAGTGTGAAGCCAAAGTGGCTCCGGAGCTCAAGTTATTGAAGCCCATTAAGGCTCCTGATCCAGACCTCTTCCCTCCTTCTCTTTTCAAGGATGGTGGAGAGAGGTTGGTATCAGAACTGACGAATCTCCTCCAGACGATCTGGGCGACTGAATAGGTGCCTCGTGATTGATGCCTATCAACATAAATTTCCGTTTTCAAAAAGAGGGCCCGAAGTCTGTGTGACAATCACAGAGACATCAGTTTGGTGTCAATTGCGTCCAAGTTACTCACAGACCTCATTGTACATCGGCTCACTAAGCCCAGAGAAAGTCAGATACTGGAAGAGCAGGCAAGACTGCGATCCGGTCGGGGGTGCGTTGATCACATTTTCACCTCGCGTTAGATCATGGCACATCGGCATTCATGTAAGCAACCGACAGTCGTGGTGTTTTTGGACCTAAAGGCTGCTTTCGATTCGGTTGCTCGTAACGTTATCTGGAACTGTCTTCTCCGCAAGGGAGTACCAGGGCAATGCCGTGAATCTGTTGAGATCACTGTCTGTTCACTGTGCAAGCACACTGAGAGTTCATGGACGACTGTCTCGGTCGTTCATCACTTCTAGTGACGGTTATCAAGGGTGTCTGATTTCTCCCTTCCTGTTCAACTTCGTCGTGGACGACATTCTGGAGGGTGCGTTCCGTGAATCAAGTGGGCTTTGTTTTGAGCTTCTTCCTGGTATCAGACTGACCGATCTGGAGTACGCAGACGAAACTGTCTTACTTAGCCCATCTGCCGAAGAATTGTAGGCCATGCTGAACAAGGTGAGTGACGGGGCTGGTCTGTATGGAATATGCTTCCTTACCTCCAAAGTGCAAAGTACTGTGCTTCAAGACTGGAGCACTTCCACTCCTACTTTCTTTGTTGCAGGTAATCCGCTGGAGACTGTCAACAGTTTCACATATCTGGGTAGCAATATCTCGCCAGCCTGTGTTATTGCTGATAAGATCTCAGCGAGGATTGCAAAGGCAAGAGTTGCCTTTGCCAACATGCGTCATACGTGGCGTCGAAAAAACATCCGGTTGTCTCTGAAAAGAAGGGTATATAATGATTGTGTGTGTTCCATTTTGTTTTATGGTTCGGAAACGTGGCCTGTTCACAAGGAAGATATCAACAGACTTGCTGTGTTTGACCATCGTTTTCTCCGCCAAATAGCTCACATTAAGTGAACTGATCGCGCAAGCATTGTGACCGCTCGCTGGTGTGTTTTCCGGAATGCTCGGGATGCATGATCAATTGGTCAACTAATCACGGTGCATAGCTTGCAATGGTTGGGTCACGTACTTACTATGTCATTTGATCGTTTACCGTACCGAACATTATATACTGAGACCACCAACAATTGTGTGAAAGCACGTGGTGGCCAAGCAACAACGTGGTCACGAAATATGAAGACCTTGACTGCTCCATTGAGCACAGTGTGTAAGTGTCGCCTGCCTGGAAGGGGTCCTCGTGACTACTCAAGCCGCTGGTTAGAGACGCTATCTGAGATGGCGGTGTGCCGCAGTCAATGGCGTATGTGCATTCATACCATTTCTAGTCCTTCCGCTTAGTCTTTTATTAATCTTCAAACATCTTAGTAGCGTTTTCTTGTAGGATATTCCACGTCACTGCTGAGGTGAGCGGCGGCCCGAGCCACAGTACCTTTTGGTCAGGCTCATGGCTGTTATGATGATGATGATGATGATGATGTATGAGACCAATGCAGTCCACACACACATACCATACACAACAAGCGCTGAGGGTTCCCCTAGTTTTTCTTGTAGTTACGTCACTTGTCATATTTTCGTGATCTTTTGAACAAAATATGATTTGGTCAAACAATCAAAGTGATTTTCACGATATCGTGTCGATAGAATAGCAACTGAACCATGTTCTTACGAAAAACAATGTTAAACTTGACATTGGCTTTTAAAGTGTGAAAAATAATGACGAAGAATCTATTTTGGAAGCGGGCGCTGTACTGGTCACTCTGCTTGTCTGGAAGAGGTAATGCTCGATTTGTGTTATTCACCGAATATAGCAAGTAGGCTTGGCTATCTAGCTCAAGATGAAAATGCGTCGTCGAGTTGGATGTATTCAAAAAACAATCAAAACAGTCAGTTAATCAACTGCGCTTTGGAATTCATTATTTAAACCGCTTGTTAACGGGTGGAAGACGATTTCTGATTAACTAACGCAGTATTTTTTTTGAGCCAGTTTACAAGTAGTAACACCCGATGTTGCGCTTCTGGTATGATGGCTAGGAAAGCCCACCTGACAAAAACGAGCCTCTTCACATCTAGTTCAGATGTGTTATTTGCATGTGGTTTGGTGATGTAGAACCTTCAACTCATTTCAAAGCTGACCTGCTCATGACTAGTTCATTGTGATCACTTTCTTTTAAAGATATGCCACATTCTGTGAACCTTTTAGGCTTAGAAAGCTTTCACTACTCCTCAGGTAAAACCACTCCAATGACTCACACACAGCGGTCTGGACTATACTGTGTCATGCCATTTTAATGTTAGAGGGCAACTTGGAGAGGTACTTAGACATATATTGCTAGGGTGCGTTGGCTTCTTTCAGAAAACAGCGCGTGATGCTAAAAGAATCATTTTAGAAGTACCTATGCTGATAAAATTAGAAAAAGATAGTAGATCGTTGAGTCCGATAGAAAACTCGTCCAGTTACTGGGTACCGAGAACTTTGGCGATAACTCTTTGTCGAATAACCGTATCATCTGTGTAGCGCTGATGATTGCTGATAATAAGTACTTCAAGTTTGTAGGTTTAAGTGCTGTGGATTGGCAGTAAACGTTTTGGTAATATCTGGTTGACAGTGACTTTTATTGTTTCTTACCCTTGTTGTTGTTCGGTTCAGAATTAAGTAGTATTCATCGACTGTTGTATCAAATCTCTCTAGCTGTTGCGTTTTCCAGGCCATCAGAAACCTTTCCTACAAGGCACTAACGTGAGGTATTGCGGATGGATATTGAAAATGCACCAGCAGATGACGTTGCCAGTTGATGCGCATTTGTAAGATTTTACTGAATGCCCACTGATTCACATCCAAAATTAATATAGCACTAGTTTCGTCATTGTGGTTTCCTGTGTTTCGTTAAAGGTAACTCTCACAACATATTCTTCCTATAAAGCATTACTCCAAGAACAGTTTTACTACACATGTATATGACCTGACAATTTTTTGTTTTCAGTTAACTTTGTTAGCTTTTCGCACCTGTCACAGTTCTGTTTAACTCCTAAGGGTGGATCAAACTGTCACAACGTTGAAGATGAGATAAAACATGTGGAGACTCTGAGTAGTGGCCTGCGTTAGCACGATAAAATGTCATTGTGAAGTATTTTCATCACCCGAAAGGAGTGAGTTTGTCTTTGTTGTTTAGACCGCTTTCGATTTGAACAACACGTTTTTGTTGCGACCATAGTCGTACAAATATCGGTTCAACTCAGAGGAAGTCTTAGAGATGGGGTTAGCAGAACACTCATGGTGTCTGCTCGTGATCCTATATGGTAATCTGAGTATTAATGGATGACGGAATTGAGTGCGTATGATAATTCAGTCGTGTTCTGTTGGAAGGTTAGTGACGCAGTGGTAATAATGGTTGCAGCATAAAAACGTAAACGGGTTTCAGCTCCACTTCCTTTCAAAGATGTCTATCATCAATTAGCTCTAGCGCCGGCAAAACCATAGGTGAGGTTGTTTTTTGCAAACAGACAAGCTGAAGCAACTGTCGGATTGCGGAAGTCGCTATAACTTACGAACTGGAGTTTGACTTAAACCAACAAAAATCCCTAACTCCCTGCTTTCTAATATTGGCGAGTGACAGTAACCAACTATTCCAAACTTTACTTTGTCTCCACATATTGTTTGACGTTGAAATAATCTTACGTTCTTGACGGCTTACTGTATTCCCACATTAAATTCACCATCGTCACAGTGAAGTGGTTATGAGGATGTTGGAGCTAGGGAAAATCTGTAGTGTGATAGTACTGGCTACGAAAGCATGGCGGCAGAGAAAAAGTGCACACACGGCGGACTTAAACAACAGCATGTGTAATCGACGCCGTAGTAGTCAAAAGCGTTCAACCAACTCCATCTTATATTACGAAAATCAAAATGCTGCATATTTATAGTGTAAACAATACGGTTCCTTCCGTGCATTTTGTTTAGTCATGGACTGTGCCTTGAGTAATGTGTTCAGTCAAACGAAGTTGCAAGAGATGTAGAAGCTCGTAGAGGAGTGGGTAAGGAGAAGACTGGCTGTTATTCTCTAGGGTTTCCCTAAGCAACTGACACCGAAATACAGAGGAGCAAATGTTTAACGTGCAGTAATGCGGCTGTGAAAGTTAAAAGCATCTACTGTCTGTTCGTCACTGGCTTAACAGAGCTAACTGCTGTCTTTAGTTTTTGTCATCAAGTACTCATCTTTTTTGGTAAACGGTCGCTATCCGACACTTAGGTACACATCGTACTACAAACTGTAATAATCATAGTGGGGTCACCGTCTCCACTTCTATCTATATATCACTGGATATGAAGATATGCACATCTCCAGGGTCCTGGGTGTCACGTGATAGCAGTAACGCTGAAGACAGATTATAACAACCGAATGAGCCAGTTGAACAGAGCCAGTATAGGGTCATTTCAGGCTGGCTAAAAGGCTACGTCGGTGAACAATAGTCTAATCACTCAAAAATTGTTGCACAAGATTATCGCCATCAGATAATGCTACATTGGGTCTTCTTGTCGTCAATCACTTAAGGTATGATTAAAAATTACTAACTAATCCGTTTAGGCCTGCTAGAAAGCAGCCAATAAACAGAATGAGTTATAACTATACTATATCAACAGCATGAACAGGCCGTTAAAAAGATGTTAACTTCCGACCACGGCAAGTGTGTCTTTCTCGCAACAATTTCTGAAATCGCTTGATAAAGGCTCTCCGAGAGGGTCGAAACGTTGCGAAACCGATAACTCTTTTGGTTTTTAACTCGTTGTGGCTTAACCAAGGAATTACTTAATAATTTCTGAAAGCATTCGTAATTAACTGGCCGATCTTCTTTTAAGTCAAGAGCATTCCACACTCTAACTCAGATATTTGTCTCATGAGAACACGTTATAAAGAAGTTCTTCATATACTTTCCAGTGCTTTAATTTGCGCGAATTCTGCTGGACATTAATTTCGTATGCAATACACTGTCTAATCTAATTCGTTTTCTTACGTTTAGCTGCATGATTTTGGTCGCCCGGTGTGTACCCGGAACTCCGTGTAGCAAATGAAGAATTTCCGGTGGGCAAAGGTATCATGCTAACAGCTCAGAAAATTCTAGGAGGAATGTTATTTTTTCACGTTATTGTAGTCGTGTTTTTGAAAATGTATAGCCACTGAAGAGCCTGTCGCGAAAGCAACTCGTTCAATAAACATTGAATTAAACATTACAACTTGCTTGTAACATTGTGTTGTTCTCAGTTCATTTATCAATAAACAGTACTTCCTTTGCTGAGGGGATGACAGTCGAAGTTAAACAGGACGGTCATGAAACATTCGATTGGCATGCCATATGTTGCGCACCATGACGGATGGGCGTTCTTTTGTTGGCAGCACGCGGAATTCATGTGCGTCCCAAATTTATACCAGACAATCGTTATAATTTACGTGTGTGCGCATTTGTGCGCGTTGAGTTCAGACTGAAAAACATCTATGACCAATCTAAACTAACGGCCGACTGGCATTTACTTCTATCGCACTTTGGTTGTCTTTTCTACTAACTACCATACTGCAATCTAATAGCTGTTCAATGTTTCGTTGTTCAACTGCTGCACATCTGTTCTCCCCGAATGAATGAAGCATCCTGTTGCTGAATGTGATGCACTTGGTGTAGGTCATCTACTAATACAGATGAAGTATTCACACATAATAGGCTGGCATAAGGTTAGGAGTACACGCACTCACGAATCTAGACAACAGCTTTTATACCAATGTCGTCTGTCCGCTAATCTGGTCTATTTGTTATATGTGGGTGCGGATCCGGGATTAAATGCTTTTGCATACTAATACTTATACCTAAAGTTTCATGCAGACAACACTGTTCAACCCTGGATCCAGTCACCTATAAGTAGCCTTTCTACTCAGTTATCGTGGTCCATGAGGTGTTGACTGACAGTGCAAACACGAATGTACAGACATCTATAATCATGATTGACGGGTAAAAGTCATCACGTGTTTGTGGTAGAAATTCCACATTACCATTTCATTTAAATAGTAGATATATGTTCAACAAAACGCTGTGCTGTGATAACAATTCGTAAGGCTAGATGCGTAGTTCGTTATGCAGTTGGTTTGTTATATCAAATAACTTTCAAACTAATGTCATGGGCTTTGCCTGAGGTGCAAACTGTTTATTCTCTGGTTGGTTAATTCATAGTAAAGATCCGGAAAACATTTTTTAGGCAAAATCCGTGATGGTAGCTACACAGTTAAACAGTTGCAGTTAACATATTTATATCTGCTCCTGCCGTTGTGTGATAATTATTCATTTCCGCTTCTGTTACGATAAGTTTTAAATCGGGCACGAGATGTTGCAAACAGAAACACAGAGGACTTTTGCACGGTTCAATTAGATACACACAAATACGGCAGAAAGTCATTCTTGTTGTTCCTGACTGCCAACGTCAGTGTTCAACATGCAGGCTTTAGGAACAACCGGTTTGACAATTGTCAATATCGCCATGGCTCTCCTTAAGAATAGCTTATTTGTTCACAAACGTGATGAGTTCGTCATAAGGATGTCAGTTACTGGTAGCCAAAACCATAGTTTATGGTGTCGAGACATTTAGCAACAAGATAGGTTCTTCTTTACGGCCAACTTTCGTCTACGGAACCTGAATTATGTTGGCGCCGTACTGTTGTTCTATACATCTTCATATTTTATATATATTATTAGACATAGAAAAATTGCTCACTATCATTAAATTTATGTTTTGCGAATGAACACAGCACGTGTTAACAACAGCTCATAAAAAGATGGAAGGAGTGAACCACATAGTTTGGTATAAATCTGAAGTGGTGTTTCCTCAAATAAATTTGAAGGAAGCAACAACCGTCATGTAAAATATATAGTCAGACATCAATTTGTTCGTCATTGCCAATTACAGACGCAAACAAACATTTTGACGTGTGAGAGTCTACGAGCAAACTTCTGAAAGTGATCAATTATCCTTCAGTCACGTGACCGGAACTAATGGTGATAGATACTGATATACATGTGAGGTGGAAACAAAGAACAGGGATAAATAGATAAGAATGAGGAGAACACTTAATCTGTGTAACATATTACCGAGGTAGATGTAGGTTCACTAACATCTCTTTCTGGACGCATAACGGCGTAGTTCCATTTTTGGCGGTCAGATGCTATTTGGGAAAGTGCTGCGATACCCCGGGGTGCAGTATCTTCATGGTGTGCCCAACGCACTGAAAATGGCAGATACGGATGAATTTATAAATAGCGCTCCATTTAGCGGGCGTGGGCATCCGATCTTTACCTGGAGTTGATGGGATGCGAGTTGTTCGCTGCAGGATAACGGACTTGGCTGACATGGGCACTCTTTAATACTACTTTCATTCTCGGCCTCACGAGGAATGTTATGTCGTCCCCATTGTATAGCAAAGATATGAACACGGGTTTTTAAGGTATTGTAGTGAGGAATGATCAGGCGCTCAATGACTTAGATCACTTGTAGATAAAAAAAATAAGGTATTCATTTCGTATAAGAATCTGTTAAATAAAATCAACCTCCTTAGAAAATGATTATTCCAATAGATTTTACTAATTTATTCGCATTGCGTTCACACAAGCCTGTGTTTGTATTTGGTTGGAGCAAAACTTTCACAATGCATTAACTGATCAATCCATGTATTCTTTCGGAAATTGCTTCTAGAAATGATAATCCGGTCGTGCCTAACGTGAGGTCAATGGCGCAATGGTAAACACGGTTGCCTGCTCATGAACAGCGTGTCCGTGGTTCAAGTCCCGGAAGTGGCGATGATATGCACTACTGACGAGCTCTAATGAGAGCGAAACTCGAGTCTAGTGCTTCTTTTCGAAAGGGGCCGACTGGAAAGTCTATGGGAATGCGACAGCTGCGATCAATTGTGGATGATGTTCAACTTGAAATAAGCCAAATCCCCTACTACTCACCAACATACACACTCTTCAGGAAAATTAACCAATTCCGAGATGGTTCGCAAGAGCAACGAGATCAGATAAACAGCTGGCCTTCAGAGATCACCTAGTAAGCCTCTATATTTCGAATATTCTACTAGTTCACCGTAACTGCATCTTCTGTGAGTGAATCCTAGCGCAAATTCGTTGCATGTAATCGGAACACCAAACCGAGTACCCAGATAGCCTAACTAACACAATCACTACACTAGAGTTAAGTTGCTTTCAACTTTTCAGCAATAAGGCTAAACAATTCTTCGCTGATGTTTGCTGCAGTGTTGATTAAATCTACATAGTTTACACCGTTTAACATTTTTATGTCATCTTTATCGTCTATTATTTCTCGCGACACTTCTGTTGCTGACCGTTTGAACTTAAATCAACCGTCTAATTGATCCTTTTATTTCTGTATCATTTATCCTAAATGTTCACATGTGTTTACGCATTCTTCTCTTCTTTGAATCTTTACAATGTTTATCAGTTTCGTAATCACTATACATCGGATATTATTAAAGGCAATGCAAACATAGAAGTATCCTCCCCGTACTTCACCTTTAAAGGCGTCACCCGAATTTCTTTCCCGGGCCATCTTTTCGTAATTAGCATGAAACTTCCACATGATTCGGTCCTTCCAGGTCTTCTGCAGTCCATCTGCCAATTTCTCCATTAGACATTATTATGCAACTCAAGCTCACTTTCGCCGTATGTAGTAACGTGAACGGGTTGTCACCAAAGACATTCAGATGAAAAACAATACGCATCTACTGAAGCTGGTTTCCCAAAGCCAATATCTCATAGCTTGAGTATTTTGAATTGACGTTCACCACGGAGTGCCCCTTATCAATTTATGCGACAGGTGGACAATTTTATAACAACCGCTTTCTTGAGATAGCGTTTTATCAGTGACATAGTTCTAAAATTTTCATTTCAATTTAATGAATAGTATTACTTCACCAAAAAGGCTACGATTACCCATCTGATATTTCGACAAACATATTTGGTTTCACAAACTGTTCTATAACTATTTAAGTTTACGTGACGGGAGTTCAAATTTAGTTTACGTTACTGCAGGATGGTCACATCATGAGGGTTACTGACAATTGCATCACGTGATCAGTGAAGGCCCCATGACTATGCTAACTATCTGGAAAAACGAAATGTTCTGTATCGAAAAGTCAACTGATCAGGAAATTTTTGATGGCGAGACTATGGGGCACACCGGTGAGGGAGCAGGGTCTGAGGCAAATTCGGATTTCCAGTAAACGTTTGCAACCAACCCCTAGAGCATTCAGTCCATTAATGACAGGTATCACGTGTTTCAAGACTTTAAAAATTTGGGATAGGATAAAATATTGTGCCCGAGGTATTTTAGTAAGCATTAAATAGGTATTTGGCCGGTTGCATTCTGGATTTTTTCCACGAGGGCGAACAGACTTCGGAAACTGTTTAGGGTGTAGAATAATGTTGGCATCGATTACTGTTCGACTTACTCTTCAACGATGTTTCTTTCTTCTTGGGATATTCAATGTCCCTTCTAAGACAGAGGACCAGCAGTAACAAAATGTTGGTCGAACAACTGCGAAAACATTTACACTGTCACAAAAATATGTCTGAACTAATTAACATAACCACCGGGAATGTGTATTCTTTCAACCGATGATTGATTTATTTGTGTTTTCTAGTTACCGACTAGTCCAAAATATGAATACCTGATGCATACAGCTTATGTCTGGGTATCAACGCACATCAACAACTCACCAAGGCTGACTAATTGCCGTCGTTATCTTCCACACGGTTTGTCATTCAGACATTTCTTGGAGTAAGGTGGTAGATATCGGACACAGGAAAACGTTGCATGACGCTGTGTGTGGGATAGGTGGACATCGTTCATCACAATCCCTGTAGGTTTTGAGGACCCACACTCTCTGATGTTTACTAGTGTATTCGTTTTCGTATGCTCACGCGCATGTAGACAGACGCTGATGACGCCTACAAGAATGAAGTTGATGTGTTTAAACTAGAACGACATCTTTATGGTTTCTTATGCATTTGAGTGTCAGTTATTGCCAGACGTAAACATATATATTTCTTCTGCAAACAAAATCATGACACTGTGTAATTGATCGTTTATGCATATACGAATTAATCTATGCCTTGAACGAAACAACAATAAATCAGACAGCCATACTTGAGACAGAAGTGCATATTGATCCAAATATTTACACTTAGAGCAACTCACACTACAAGACACGCACATCTCACTAATAAACTGTTACGAGTGTATTTTACAAAAGCGCGTACTAGACCTAATAAGTCGTGCACTTATCCTGATCTTTTGTCCTCAGCCAAACCCAACGCGTCATTCATTTGATCTGGTTGTGGACACAATTCGTCGGTTATTGTTCCTTGCCATTTTTAAGTCTTATACTAAACCAATAAGGTCGGTCAGTATTGCTCAACATCATTGTTTACCGCCAACGTATTGTAAACGCGATGAACAGGTTGTAAGAGATTGAGCTACGGGATATGTCACAAAAAGCGGTGCCTACAAAAATGCACGGAAAATGTTCAAACATTCTACAGGTTGACGTATTATATAAGCAACCACACCATGGGCAGAATGTGTTTCTTCAATTTAGTATTCACAATAGTATAAAAAGTGGGACTTCTAGACAATCATGAGTTCACTGTATCGTGTTAAGCAAATTACATGTGAAGCGTATATTATAAAGCAATGTCCATTTATATGAAGTTCGCCATGCGCAAGCCTCATGGCCATCGAGGATTTTTATCCTTAAGATTCAACACGATTTGCGTCTGATTGTTACTAACTGATTGATCTGTTGGACAACCACGTTTTTAAAGAACCATTAAATGCGCCAGTGAACCATGTTCCCAAACGTTCATATGATTGAGAGGAGCAAGCTGAAAGCGAATATTACATGTGTATGGTGATCTGGAATTCATTGGAAGCAAATTACCTGTACCAGTGCACAACAGTCGTTTCAAATGATCGAAAGGACATGACAAAAACCGTTTGGGAATGTCCGTATTGCCCAGTACCTTCGGTTTGATAAATGTTACGAACGTGAACCCCAACTATTCAGGTCCCAAAAGAAATTGGTCGAGTCGCTTTGTGCACCCGAATTGTTAAGTTCTTGTGGGCCTAAATAAATGATGTGTGTTTAAAACTTCCGGATTTGCAGTTCTGTTGTCTTGAAACCGTTTTTGAGTGCAGTCGGGTTTAGTAGACACAACTTTTCCGGTGAATGTAAAAATTGCCGCTGCGACTTGGGTTCTACTTAGACCAAAGACAACGTGGTGAAACAGTGTGCCATTATGAAATCGCTTGACGTCTCATTATAATGCGATGTGGAACAACTGACCGTCAGTAATAGTCTTCAAAGCTACTTCCTCAGTTATATTAAATGGACAAGTTTGTACATGTTATAATTAAACGAAATTTATTATGTTATGCGTATAATTTCCTTAGTCATAGTTATACTTAGTCACAATAGTTACATTGCAGTCATAGAATTATAAATATACAGTTGCGCAACCAAATAATTGTTTGTAAAAATCGTCATTTAAAACGTTTGTTTGTTTAAGGTGAACATGTCGGCTGTTCTTTTGTAAACCTGTGCTCCACCTACCGGGTTCGTTGCTGGCAGAATAATCCCCCTAAAAAAAACAGTTATCTGCAGACTTTGTAAAACAGAACATAAACAAACTAAGTGGTTCTCCTAATAAACTTCGACAGATTTAGGAGTACTGTTAATAAGTTGAGACGTTCAGGAGTAACTACCACAAAGCAGTGGCAGGTATGCGTGTAACACCCACTGTATCCGGAACCTAAGATATAACAAAATTAAATATAGCACAATGAACCAAATGCTTATCAAACTGTCTAGCTAAGAACAAACAGCCTACGGCTGCCGCATCTGAATGGTTAGACAAATTTTCATGCAGTTGCAGTTTAGAAGGACGAACGAGTACCAAGCAATTCACACCACATGGCTTGTGCATAAATGACTGGAAACAGGTCAAAGCGCCGTACTTCCGTACTGAAACCGATGGGTGGCACACAGATAGCTCCACAACAATGCACAGGTTCCAAAAAAGACAAGCTGAAAGTTTGGCACCTACTCTGTTATTTTTCGACTCATCCGGAAGCGCAGCATGTGGCTTGTTGAGATTTTCATTATTTAAACACATTCTTTTCGTGTGTTTTATTTTCCATGGTTAATATGATAGACTTTACTCCTGTATCTCCATTCTCGCGACTGTTCGTCTAACTCCACCTTGTGGAAGGTTTCCCTATGTTTAAAATTAATTACAGGTCTGTATGTGGTCACAGAGTACAAACTATTGCCACAGAAAACGTCATATGATTTACCTCTTCCTACTGTCTCAATTTTAAAACAAGTGTTTAATGCAGATAAAGCACCGTATTCACCGATTAGAATTAGTTCAATGTATCCACTGAAACAAGTAAATTAACTGACCTCGAACTGTCATCTTCATGTGCTGTTTCACATGACTGATTTGTTTTAGTTGTTACAAGTTGACAGATGACCCGATCAATAATAAATATTTATTCAAAAGAAAATAACCTAAACATGTAGAATAAGAGTTCACTGCATCTCACTGCTGTTGAATCTACTCGGTGGGCGCCCGGGAAATAATAGCTGTTCCTTACTAAAACTACAATTCTGGGACGAACGCAGAAAAGTTCACGAACGTACTACCTACAACTGGAGTCCAAAGACCTTTGGTTATTAGTTATAAATGGATAAGGTCTTTGAAATATACTAAACTGAGTACAAAAAGCTAAATCAGTCACATTGTATATCGCTCCCCACCAGAATTTCGGACGGCTATAGAACCCAGTTGATTCAAAAGCAACCGCTAATGAGTTTTTCGTTAACAAAGTTCAAGCAGTATTAGGCCCAGAAATTTGATCCAAATCTATTTTACTTAAGAAACTAATTTAGTTCTTGCAGTTAACTTAATGATTGTCATACCAATTGATTTGGTGAAACAACTTACGCTGTACTTGTGAGCCGATGACAGTATACATTTTAATGTAAATAAGACCTGGCTATCCGTTCAACCGAATGTGTTTTACGGAACTCATCAAATAATTTGAGGGAGTTGTTGTTCAAGCGTGGTTTCTCAACTATTCACGATGTCATCCGCTTATGCTACTGCTGAATGTTGAGACTGCGTTACTGATAAGCAACTTCAGCGTTTCTTGAACATTTCGCCTGAGAGATCAATCCCGTGGATGATGTGATGGATTTCATATTAGGCAGTGGGACGGGTGGGTAACCGAATCAGCTTGTGAAATCTCCGAACTCAACAAGTGAATTCGTAGAGAGTCTGGTTGAAAGTTTCTGCGCGTGGATACGTTGTTTCTGTCGTTGGTTTGAATTCAGTCAACTATCACACTGTGACAGTACAGTACGTAGGGTGACTACTGAACCGCTGCATTGCAATTAATTGCATTTCCAACTATTTCATTAAGAATCCAGTTTGTTACTGGAACCTTGCTCGAAATCAGTCTTACACTCTACCGGCTAGTCTACAACCAGCCAATTATTTTGTAGTACTAACTTGTGGTTGTTACGTTT
>LUCH01000744.1:27528-46472 GCA_013368495.1 Paragonimus heterotremus | reverse complement strand
CTTTGTGGCGCGCCTACTTCAGTCGGACAACCAGTACTCCGAAGTGAAAACATTGCAGACGTGCACTCGTCTTAAGACAGCCAACAGATTATAGAAAATGATAGGTTACTGAAAGACAACAAAAGCGCAGGAAAGTAGCAGCCGCGAAGAAAAATGGCAGAAAAAGAAATTCCATCAAATGGACGTTTATTAGAGGTTTTTGCGACCTACAATTGTCCCATATGATATGTGTCATAGCACTGACTTAAACGGGTACAGCCAGAATGCCCAGCACACATTGCAGCGGCAGGATTGTCAGAAGTTTCCAACATACCAAGTATCTTTTTTGATCAATGGTTAAAATTATCCCCTGTCAATTTCTGCAGCATGGTATTTGTCAGTAGTAATGTTTATCCAACTCTGAGTCGTCACACAGTACACGCGACTTCGTGTTGTTCTATGCTCTTTCCTGGATGTTGGAAAGTAAAGGAACACGCTGAAGACAGTCGGCAGATAAAATGTATACCACCATTCGTTCTAAGAGATGTCACTTATTTGACTGACAGTTCCTTCTTAAACTCAGCTCAATCTACAAATGATTACCGTTGTAAATGATAGAGTTCTGGATAATAAGTATCCGACCGTGAGGAAAAAATAGAGAAAAACAACCATCTGTGTATCATCGGTCGTTCAGTGACCAAACCCGACAAACTGTAAATCGGTCTTCCCCATATACGACAGATTATCGAATGTACGCTGTGAACATGACTTATAATCTCAAAATATCCGCCAACGAAATTTTGTTTTCAGGGGCAAACGAAAACGTGTTCAACATGACTATCGTAAGTTTACTTCTTAAACAAAAATAACATTAGACAACCTCTCAGATATCACACACATAAAGCCAAGGTTTCCTCTGCTTTTTTGGATTACATAAGATCACACTGATTCACAGTGTTCATGCATCTCCTCTTAGCTGGAATTCTTACGCATAAAAATATTCATTTCATATCAACTGGTAATGCTACAAATTCACTGAGGATCATAAAGAGCATCCTAGCTAAGTCAGTTAGATGAAATTGACTAGAGACAATTGAACAAATTCTGATAACGCTTTTGCCTTCATAAAAAGTAATCGATTCCACCCGTGTGATCTTCATACAGAACTCACGGGTTTATATAGCAGATAGTTCCGAAACAGTGGCAAGGATCGGTCCTAAAGCTGTGAGCTTTCTGCCAGTTAAGTTACAGAACCTTCCTGGGAAACTGGAAGCTGAAATTCCTGAGCTTATCTAAGCACTCATTCCGCTGTATCACATGAAACCCAGTAATTTACCAAATAGTTTCCATTAAATCCGACCAAGTTGTTTACGCATCTGACGAAAAGCCTGACATCCTCAAAGAAAAGATCAGAGCAAAACGACACAGAAGCAATATAACCCTTTGAGACGTATAGAAACGTTAACAGACTCGACGGGGAGGGATCTAAAGTGTTTTCGAACAAAGTGTGTGGAATGTGAGTCGCCCATTACTTTCGTACAACGTTATTGTTGCCATTACTTCAATGCAGATGATGGTTAAAAGCGACTTCAAATCATATGACTGATAGTGCACTGAGAATGGATACACTCTAATATGCAACTTCTAAGGTTGTTTCAAGTGTTCCTATTGTCTGGCTTCATTAACTAACGACAACAAAATGTTCGTAAATCCGGTGACAGTCATGAAGAGATCATGACCATCTGATCAATCATTCAAAATAAAAGAAACAATACTTCTGAGATGGATTTGTCAAAAGAAAACAGTTAAAACACTGTTTTCGGTGAAACTGTAATGGTGCGCTTCTTTCAGCAGACGACATTTCACTTATGTTAGCTTAGGATAAAATGTCGAAAGAACTGCCGTTTGAAATATACTACATTGGTCATGTGGAGTGAAACCCTAGTGGCTCGCTTTTATTGTGTTCCACAGGTCAGATAATTACTCAGCTGAGTAACTGAGTACGGTTAGCTTTAATGTTGGAATTGGAAAAACACGCTGATGTTGAGCAGTCATTTAGCAAGCAACGCTTACTTTCACCGTTGCAGTTGTGCATGCTAATTAGAATAGTTTGGAACGCCGACTTATCCATTCTCTTCTACTGCAAGTGGCACAGTTTTGTGAACGCAGGCACCGCTCAAAAACAGCAATGATCTGAAGTCAAATATCCGTATATCAACCTAAAACGACTGACATTAATTTCAAAGTTAGTATTCAACACACTCTATGTGGTTTGATACAAAAATACACCGAATGTTTTCCGTTGCTTAGTCTGAACACTCGGAAATCTTTCGGAATATGAGCAGCTAAATGTTGTATGACGATTTTAGTCCAGGACAAAGGTGAATTTGTAGCTGTAAAAAAAGCCCACAGAAGATGGAGGAATGACTACATAGACATTCTTGAAACACAAATTCGCGGCAAGTTTATTAAATCACGACCTGCCAGTTTTGTCATTTGAAGACATAAATTCATTCCTGAGCACACCGTCGAAGCATGGAACAATAGAGGCTTCATACAGCAAGCTGAAGTGATGAGTGAACTATAAGGGGTGTAAAAGTCGATCGATGAAAGAGTCTAGGGTACCCAACAGTCACACAACCGTTTGATACTAGTGAAAACAATGCCATATATTACATAATAATCAGCCTATATCAAAAGGTGATAACTTTCCGAAACTAACTCACGCTTATGTAGAATACTAGATACGTCAATCCAGTCCCTATCCAAGAATGTTTATGAAATATGTCATCCTGCTTAAAACTTTTCTGCGTATTAATTATATCATATGTAAATTTATTATGTGACAGAATGCGAGGTAAAGATGCACCAACTTCTCAGTGAAATTCGGTTTTTGAATTGCTTTGTCCACAAGATTCTTCGATTTAACGATTGTTTCCAACAAGGCTTTATAAGTCTCTTTGACTAAATCAAATTCATATTAATATCACCATATTATGGTGAAGATAGTCGTTTTTTATGCTGATGTGCGATAGAATACGAATCGACTAAGGGAAATGGTTGCCGTGGCGGGTGTTTTTGTAGCTCTGTACACGGTAGGACTCCAAATCTTCGGTTAATTTAGCCTTGAGCGAAAGTTGGAGGTATAAAAGTAGTTTCTTCATCCAACAGAATACATATTGACACCTTGGAACTTACTGAATTACATAGGACTAGTGTGAGATCACAGTTCCCCGTTCACATGCAGTAATTCTTCTCACACTGAACAAAGAAATCAAAGTTCTGCCATGGCGACGACAAAAAGTATGCAGTCACTTTAAGTTGTGTACCGCTGAGGTGACAAACTGGGTAAACTGCATTGATAGTTGTAGACAAAGAAAAAGCGAAGCTAGTCTAATGAAGCATATGGCATAACTATACCTTCTCCAGTTTCAGATATATCCATGTTGATGTAAGGTGTTCCAAGTGACTGATTCCCGAGAAGCTAACTTTGCTCAGTCTGTGCACCCGGCAGGACTGTCTCCAATGACTCTGTAAGAACCAACCAGTATCTGTATTTTTCAGATTACTCATATGCACTTGAACCATGCGACCCTGACAGCTGTTGGAATTCAACTGACGTATTTGGGATCTATAGAAGTGGCTTCGAAATATATTGAACTGGAAAAGGTACATAATGTTATCTAAATTTCACGCGCGAGAGTCAACTGTATACTCGACGTGGACAATCAACTCCCTATGTTGATTTGGTGAATACCTGCTAGTATGATGTACGATACGTCCACCTGTTTCAGATAGATCCAGCCGAACCCAGATGAGTTGGACGGAGGTCGGTTGTCATCACTTCTGTTCAATAAATTAATTTTGTGAAAAATGTTCACTCACAGGTGTTTGGAAAAACGAGACGTAGACTGTGTCGTGCAAGTGTTGTTTATAGCGCTTTCATCGCTTTACGTAGCCTGTCAAATCCCAGGTGATTGAAAACTATAATGTAATGAGTAACAGGCTTATTTCTATATAACCTATCGAGTAAATTAATAGTTGGGCGTACATATGTTAACAGCCAATTGTAAACGTTGCATTTTGAGCAGGTTTTACTTGTTATACAGCAAACAAATTAGTCACTATATTTACAACGCTAGAGAGTTTATCATCCTTTTGTGGTAAGCTACATACTGTTCTCTATAAGGTTCTTATTTTGTACCGAAAATTAAGGTCCGTCATCATTCACGTTAATTGATTTGTTGGTCATTCACTGATAACCCATACTTTAAGTATTGATCTGACTTTGTCTTATCCTATTTCAAATGGATTGTTTTAGCTACTGAAGCAAAGTTGGTCTACTGTGATTGATGGTTACAGTATACCAAGCACTTCTGAAACGATTATGATAATGCCTCATTTCATAGTGAATGCATAATTGACTTCCGCCTTTGCTGTCACCAACAGACCATATCTGATGGCACAGGAAAGTTAGTTCAACTTCTGGAAAAAAAATAACCCGTGGCGCCCAATCAGCATATTGTAAATAATGTAGATACCGCGTTTCATAGAGTGCACATTTTTCATGCATAACTATTTACACATGATACAGGTTGATGAAGAGCTATCTGTCACCAAATGATTTCGGGAAAAATGTCACATAATCGACTGTGTTTCGACAATATGGCAGTCGAAAATGAATCAAACTGGTTGTCGGAAAACACCCAAGTAATATGAGCGTCCGTTAATTGAAAATATGCACACGCTGGGTTAAGAATCTCTGAAAATCAGTGATTAACGTGCCTGGATATGTTAGCCCAAGTCGTCTCAACTCTTAACATTGCAACGAGCGTAAAATGACTTTTAACATATGTTACAAATGGAGTTATTTACTGACTTTCAAAGAACGTCTATATATTGGCACTACACAACGTGCCTAAAAAGAAGACGACTGATGACCATCTGTTGATGATCGTGCATTGAAAAGGTTGACAATACCAGGCTGATATCTATCACCTCACATATGTGACGACAGCGTAAAAACTGATGGCAAGCAAACGCTTTCCAAAATATCCATTTTCTTTACGTATCCTCATGTACTCTAAGAATACGATAGTGAAAAGACCAACATCATAATTGTGTTCGACCTCTTTGATTTCATTTAGTTCGGCTTGCACAGTTTCGGTCCGAAACGTTGCGCAGAAAGCTGTAACGGTTTACTCTTCAGATACTCAACGACTTTGCTTCTGATTTCGATGACAAGGTGGTCGTAAATAACAGTCAACAGCAATACGTGAACCATATTCAGTTAATTTTAAAACGTCTACTGAACCACGGTATTGTTTTTTAACCAGTCAGCTGTTCGCTCCAGCAATCACTCGTGAACTTATTTGGTCAATGTTACCTCTATTAGTGACAATCCAAAGTTTAACAAAACAGTTATTGATGAGTAGTAGAGGACTTTGGTTTTTATCCGAGTTGAATATCACTCACCCTCACATTCAGATAGAATTTCGAGTCGGTCCCTTTTGGTAGGAAGTACTAAACACGAGTCTCGTGAGTCCAATAGCACACTGGTCAACAAGGTTACCTGATGAAAGCGTCGCGGGTTTTCTAGCCCCAGCAGTATCAAGAATACGCACAAATGAAGAGCGTTAAGAATGGCGAAACTCAAATCTAGTGTTTGTGCTGTTCGAAACGGGTCGACTGGTAATCTACAGGAATGCCACAGCTGTGTTCATTCATGGGTGATGTTCAACCTATATAATGACAGTCGTTCCTTAACCAACTATCCACTCCAGGAAATCCCGTCGCTGGTTTTTGATGATTATATTTTTTACCTATGCCTCATTCTTAACGCTGTTATTATTGTTTTGCTTCTAATCAACGTTTTATGCTCAACAGAAAACAAATTGATGTTAGACGAGCAGACGAAAGGAGCCTTTGAATAAACCGAAAGCAACTCTATTTGTGCACTTTTCTTTAAGAAAAACGTTTTTTCAATATCCACTAACCCTCCAAATTCCGTGGTTTTTACCGTCTTACAACAGAATGTGGAGGAAACCATCCGAGCCGTTCACAAAAATGTGCAGTCTGCTGAGAGATGTTGCACTACTATCGGTAAAGAATCGCTAGTTATTTTTATTGCTAACAAACTGTATTCATCATTTTTCGTATTTAAACTTGTTTCAGATTTTTATTGTGCTCATTGTTTACTGATTTCACAAGGTATACCCCCAGAGGGGATTATGAGATTATATTGTGTTTCTCATTCACTTAACATCTGTTTCGCTCGACGTGGTAGCAGATGCGTTTGGTAGATCCGATCATGATGCCTTTCACAGTACTTTTATGCCCGACTTAGTTATGATGACTAAGACACAAAAACACGAACCGCAACTACTGTAATATTTACAACCATACTCCATACTCACACTGTTTAGGATAACCCGAATACAGTAGTTCGTAACATTTTCCAAAATATCAAACTATTAGTATCACTACCTCTTTCCGAACAACGTCCACTGTTCTAAAAAATGACCGCAGCTTCACATTCGCACTAGTACGAAACTTATTTGTTATTCTTTTTGCATGTACTAGCATCAATGCATACGCTCACAAATTAGCTAGGACCTGTGTTTTATGTGTGCTTCATGGTTATTCTTATCCGATCACCTCAACCACAAAAACACCATGATTGACGACCAGCTGGTTCATAGTCAAGCCGTCTTTGTTAGCTTCCTCACAAGACAATGCCCATATTTAAGTTGTGTAAATCGATTCACTCAGTGGCTGTCACCATTGGCCGCACAATTTGCGGCTCACAGAGGCTCGTCTTTAAAGCTGCAATGATCATTGCAACTCATAAAGAGCAGTTTGAATTGCATCTTTCTCATGTTTACACACCCCATCTGTGCAGGACAGTCCAGTGTTGATTGCGCCGTTGGACAATTTCGTCGTCACTTTGGAGCTGACTCAGAAGAACATTAGGACACGTCACATTAGACAGAACGTGAACATTGTGTTCCCTTAGAAATTCCTCAAAATGTCCGGTCGCTCCGTTTGTTCTCGGCAAAGCCATATGATTTCTGAACTTTTCCATTTCCCCATCTTGAATAGCTGACCACAACGATCCTCCATAGTACGTTCGACATTTCGAGGAGTACACGAGTAGCGTTCAAACTCTTAATACGCAATACAAGACTGGACGATCGTTCCCTACTTTGGGCGTGATTCCGTGTAAGCAAGTAGACGTTCGAAACGACACTGTTAACTCCCTTCACAATTTCCTTACAATAATTTGCCTCTTGTGAACAAAAAAGCCACTCCAAACGCTTCACCATATATAAAAGTGAGCGTTTAGACAGCGCTTCATTGAAAGGTTTAGAACCAGGACAAACGGAAGGTAACCCACCTCAACAAAAATGTCAACAACAACAAATGCCCGGACAGCGCATCAACGGCCCGAATGAAAGCAGTGTCAGAAACCCCTTAAAGTTACCACTAACACAGAAAGACACATGAGGTTCACGGTCGGCCCGCCTCACTGATAACATTCATGTTCGGCTCAAAGTCTACACCATATGTCACAGTGTCTCGTTACTCAATAAATGCAAAGGGACGGTAGAAACGGTGAGAAAAATCACTAATGAGTGTTACATTTTGGAATATCAACTGTTAATTAAACATGCTGTCATCCATGTTGAGTGAACTGCAGTTACCCTAAAGACCTGTCAGTCAAGATACTTGCTTCCTCTAATCACAACTTAATGATAAGACTATAGCTGTGCTTGCCACTCAATACGATGCATTACGGTAACCATCCTCTAAGAAGATGGCACAGCTCAACATAGAGTCATTTTCATAGCGTCTTGTTTGACAAAATATTGTATAGCTGCAAATAATTGCTATAACTAAGCTCAATTTTCTGTAATCGAGCGTCAAACAAAAATAAACCCTTGTTACTGGAACTGGCGGTCAATAAATTGCATAGGGAGCGTCGCCCAAACTGTTTGCTCGTCACTATAAATGTGACTTTTTAAGTCACATTACGAGAGCAAAGTAAGTAAGATGCAGTTTTAATTTGACGCCACTGTCAAAGATACATTCGATGATAAGTTACTCACTTCTTTGACCGGTACTGATGGGATTATGTTTAAATAACTCATGTCGCCTCTGTAAGAAAGAAGTCGAGGTCTCCAGATAAAATAAAACGTTGAACAAACTTAATCTGGTCACACCTTTGAACCCCATGTTTTGCTGTTTCCGATAGAGCATTCTCAAGTATCACCTTTCATTTGTTGACATGTTACCGATCAGGATGAGTACTCTATTTCTCAAGTGACCAGTCTATCACGGTCACAGTTGAAAAGGATTGAAGTAAGACAGTCGTATTATGGTATTCCCTGCTTGACGAATCCTGACGGAGACGAAGCTGGTTGAAATTAATTTGTTCAGGAGTAGGAATTACCGGGAAAGTATGTCTCGTTTACAGGATTAATTCGTAGACAAACTTGATGAGGATGATGAAGACGTATAGAAGGAATAGAATGATTGAGATGAAAGTCGTGGTGGTGGTTATGAGGATGACGATGGGGATGAGTAGAGGGAAGAAAAAGCCGAGAAAGCTGTGAGCGAACCAAATCAACGTTTGGAAATAAAATCACCAACTGGTTGGTTGTTAATGACATCAACAACGTGGCATTGGGAGACCTGCTGTTAATAACGAGATACGATTTGCAGCTTCTCAAAAAAAACATTGTCCCCGTAAAGTAAATAGTAGTTTAAATAGGAGGAAAAGATTTTTTCATCAATTTTCAATGAATGAAACGTCCAACAGATCTTACTTTGAGTTTCACTCAAAGTGAGCAACCATTGACTAACCCACAACTTTATGGCTCTCTTTGATGCTAAATTATCGGACCGCCCAAATATATCAAGGCATTTGACACAGAAGCATGCAAAAAGTTGTATAAAAATATATTCCAAACCATTTCATGGCTTATCGCTCTAACGGTGTCATATGATAAGGTAACAAGTTTCAGCCGCATGTGTCGTTGTCAATTTGGTTCGCCCTCTCGGCTATCGGGCATAACAAAATCGATACACACCACCAGTATACGTTGGTTTTATGGCAGGCAGATAATGTTTTACGACGTCAAGGAACTTGGGTAAAGCAAGTTCGGTCGGAGAAAGCATTCATGTATATGCGGCCCAAGTCATGATCTCATTCTACCACTGATCACCTCGTTTATCTGAATCGATCGTTCCCTCCAAATGCTCTTTTTATTTCATATCTAACTAGTTTTACTACAAACATTCCACCGTAATATGATATAGTTAATGCATATCGAGACGTACTAGCGAAATATTAATTTAACTGACCTCTCGCGACTTCGAAAATGAGGGTTTCGGGGTGTCTAAATGCTGAAACATTGGGTAACAGTACATCAGTTTTATTACCCCAGATACCTCACGACACAGTGCACAAAATGACTTACGTGGTGGTTTAGGTTCATAGGATTCTCCGAGTTTCTGATATGACCTAGATTTTACTCATTAGTTATGACGTCACTAATTCATGACATATACTGATATGGTCGATGTGTTTGAAGTCTGTTCTGCACGAGGACTTATGCGTGGCGCATAAACCAACTTGAGTATATGTTTATGTAATACTTTCAATGCGCCAATTCCTAACAAAGCATCACAAACAAGTAGACCGGACATTTGGCCAATCGAAACCTCCAATGAATGCAATTTCATTAACTAAACGACCAACAGGTCAGTTTAGGCCATTCGTCAAATTCCGAGATGGGTACATTTTCATTCAGGAAGTTATAAGTCTGTTTGTTCTAAACTGCACACCACAAACTTGATCGTAACCTTCACATTCATGTAAACATTTCAACCAGCCTTATTCGAACACAAGCACTAGGCTGGTTTTTTACTCTTGTAGGAATTCGTCAACAATGCAAATCTTAGCCACTTTCGGGATTAGAACTCTGGTCACGCTTTTGTTTGTGTAACTTGTACACTCCCCTCAATCATGACAGCAATCGCATAAATTGCTCGGGTAGTGGGGACAGCTAAATGTTTTTATCCCCAAAGCAACCAAAGTGTCCCATATGACCCAGACTACAACTGCTTCCAACTAACGTCGTGATTTCGAATAATAGTGCATTTGAGAGTGAAATCAACAACAAAGCAATACAGTAATTCGGTCATGATTAATGTGAGGTCATTATTGCAGTGGTCAACACAGTTGCTTTATGAAAGTATGGCCGGTGTTCTAATCCCGACCGTGTCAATGATATACACTACTGATGAGCCATAAAAAATCGGACTTCTAGTTGAGTGCGTCTCTTCGAAGTGGATTGGCTGGAAGGTCTACGGAACTGCAGAGGCTGCAGTAATTGGCAAATGATATTCAACTCATACAAATAATATTCGTTTCGAAAGGCTCCCATGAGCTCATCGGAAGTAAGGTTGTTCATCATCATCGAACTAGTTATATAGTGCTTTATATCAGCATGACTGTCAAGCAAGCAAAATCATGAGTGATTTTTCGCATAATTACGTTAAACAGTTCTGAAATGGATGACAGTGAGGCAGTCAAATTGACCTCGTTCATTCAATCGTTCATTGTGGAAAACTAGATCATCTTTCTTCTCATTGTATGTTGTTTGTTCACGAACGTACCACATGTAGTAACCGATCACTAATTCTGTGTGTACATTCGTACTAAGGTTTAGATGGGGGCTTACCCAAAAATATGCTCGAACAGTTGATATTAACACAGAACACAGATTCAGATTGATGGAAAACGAAACTTTCAGAAGGATGACGTGGCGAAGAGTTCATCGTTAGGCCCAATGTTGATTGATACCTTCAAGGCAATGTTGGGAAGAACTACTCTACAGGATTGGGTACAACAGTTTCTGTAAGAGGTTTGTGGTCGATATCAGATGGACAGCTGACGAAAATATGGATCTAGATAACCTCATATTAAGATGAACACGGGGCTTTCTAATCTCAATTTTACACAAGAAGCCAGGAAAGATGGGCAAATTAGTTTTCTGGATGTGGCACTGGATTATTATGTAGACTGTTCATGTGATTACGTCGAACTTTCCTGAAACGGAGGGTAATTCTTTTTCAAAGTTGACGTCCGGAGGTGTCAAGTGAATAACGGAGAGCAACATTGTAAGCAGAGAGCCTGGAAAAATCTATTGTGAATGTATTCCGTGTTATTCCTGACAAGGACAGTTGCAGCGGATGAAGGCACGATTATTGTTCCAGTGCAAAGGACAGGAAGGATTATGTCATTTTACCTTCAAGCTGACATCAAAGTGTGCATACTCAGTCATCTGGTAATAAGAATACAAACGACGAAAATGAGTGTGCATCCGACAATGTTGACACAGTGTTCCACGTGTATGATAGCAGAACACATCTGGATGGTTTCATCTTCGCTAAACAGAAGAATCTCACGCTTACCGTCCAGTTTGTTACAGTATACGAAAAAAGCACAGATCTACGAACGTAGACTGTTTGTCATGTTTGTTCCCCCATCAGCTTATAGGTGGGTTTACACGGTCAGCTTCTGGTGTTTGCAAAGTCGATCAGCAGCTGCTTAAACAACTAACCGCGACGCACTGATGAACAACAGGCCTATACTTAATACCGTTGTTCTAAAAGCAATAATTTCTTAGTCACTCTAATATTGAACGAGAAGTGATTAAACTGGTATCCAGCGATCAACATTCATAGATTAGGTCTGATTGATGTAAGCTCAGACGAACCAAATGGTAAGGGTAAAATTATGTCAGTCAGCCAGCTCAGATGTGGCTTAAGAAAGAACATGACGGTGCCTCTCGATCGGTATTGGTTTTATTTATACGCACTCACCCCCTGCTGTCTATAGCCTAAGGGATCTTCGCTGTATACGTTGCATCTTTCTTTTGGTCAATTCTAACAAAAATCAACCACACCTGTCACGTCCCACCTGCTTGGACATAGTCGTCTCAGTATGGTATATGATCGGACAGAAATGAACAAAGGGAGTACTGTAATCGATTTTCACCCTTGGTGGAACACGTTAATATTATACGTCATTGTCGTGATGGCAGCTGTATTCCAACCAGTGTCCTCCTGGAGAATCACGTTGCTGAGTGCCCCATCAATCATAAGTCAAGTAGGAACAGATCGTCACATATCATTCACGTTCGCTTGTAATCGATGTGCACATTGTTTGATTGTCATAAGCGAAGGAATATTAGCTGTTCTGTTAACTCTACTCAAGGTATGATTGCTAAATTCTGCGTCTACTGTCAATATGTCTCCAAGTAAAGGTCCACTTGTCGGATTGAACTAATTATCTATGCTGCATTTGAAGTCGCATTAATCAGTGAAGTTGTTAAGTTTCGAGGTAACTCTTAGTCAGTGACGGTTAAATCTTAGACCATTAATAAGATGAACTTGGTTTTCATGCGGAAGATGAGAAATGGAAACGTCTGCATGATTAGGCTCATATCTGAGTGGACAAGCTTTGTGGTTTTCCAAGTTTGGAAGAGGCTGAATTGCGAGAAATATGGGCCTTGAAAGTATTCCAAACAGGGACAGGAAATGCTACTGATTTTCCATAAAATTTAAACTGAAGTCCTAATCTAGCAGCTGATCTTTTGGATCATTTGGTGGATTTCACATGATACCGTAAGATGGATAGGTAACTGAATCTATGTGTGAATCTTTTGAACTCCCAGCTAGGTTGCGTCGCTAATCTGATAGACCGCATGCCACGTCTGGACTCGATGTTTTTCCCACTGGTTCGATTCATTCCGAATTTGACATCTTTTCAGTTGGTTTTCTTTCAGAGTTGAGAACTGTTAAGCCATCTATCAGCTTTCTGAGGTACTCGGACATCGCAGTAAAAATTTGTTTTTCGACAGTCAGTTTCAAAAAAATCTTCATAATCACCATGTCTCTAGAATAGTTCGATTCACTTATCCAGAGATTTGGTCCGTTTGACCACATTCCGCCAAAACCAAATTGAACGTTAAGTTTAGAATTTTTCAAACATTGGTAGAAGTTACTGGTGAGTAGTAGGGGATTTGGTTTATTTCAAGTTGAACATCACCCACAACTGATCGCAGCTGTCGCATTCCCATAAACTCTCCAGTCGGCCCCTTTCGAAAAGAAGCACTAGACTCGAGTTCCGCTCTCATTAGAGCTCTCATTAGAGCAACCTGATCATTACTCACAAGCGAAAGTGGTTGAGTGTTCACATATGATAATTCGGTCGTGCCTAACGTGAGGTCACTGGCGCAGTGGTTAACACGGTTGCCTCATGAACAGCATGTCCGTGGTTCAAGTCCCGGCATTGGCGATGATATGCACTACTGACGAGCTCTAATGAGAGCGAAACTCGAGTCTAGTGCTTCTTTTCGGAATGGGCCGACTGGAAAGTCTATGGGAATGCGACAACTGCGATCAATTGTGGGTGATGTTCAACTTGAAATTGGTAGAAGTCTTTGTTCATTAAAGTCATTTGTACGCACTTAACTCACTTTCAGCATTGTACGTAATGTAATCTACTCGGCGAAACGCTCAGGGCAAGTTATATGTGATTGAAGAATAGTCACCTGATGTCCCTATGTGTGAGATTAAGTTGTTGACGGGAAACAGGCCTGAATTGACTGAGGTTTACAAGGTGCAGCTATAAATCACTTGTCGACAGTCAGATAGAGTTCAACAAACTCATGAACATGAGAGCAGTTCGTAAATTCGCATAACGTGCTATTGTCCATTTGTGACTAAGATTGAAGCCGACAGGACTTCAAAGTCCAGAATTATTCTCATATTTAATTACCGAGGTACCTGAATAACTCGGGCAAATTTGACGTTTAACTCACTTCGAGGAAATATATGGTCGTGTATACTAAATTATTCCTTTCGGATCAATGTGATTATTAAAATCGGTTTGGTGGAAAGTGAATTTTCCTCACACAATCAATCAACTAGTATATAAACATTGCCGGTTTATGGTTTATCTCGTTGAGGTGGCCAGCACTGTCGTCGCCATAGGTTTCGCTGTATGTTCTTTATGACTTGCTTCTCCTTCCGCCATAAAGAATCGCGTTAGCAGGCATAGATTCTGTTTCTGTTAGTAAGCAACTAGCTAACTGAACAAATCACATTATTGATATTCGAAACCAGGCAAAAATCTATGAGGTGAATTCTTTTATACTTAACGTAAAAAAAACAGACTGAAGTCATAGGGACTAATTTAGACAATTTCATACCAGAAGTAAGTTGAAATAATGTTTTGGTATGAATAGCGTGGAACGAAATGAAACTTAAGGTTGACATCGTTTTGCAAAAAGCACCCCTGGACAATCGCTTGCTGAGCAGAGACATTGTGAGCAATGATTCATCGGAAAACTGCGTGAGGAAATCTCTAATGCACAAATTCTGTAACATAAAATATTCTCCAACCACTGGTTCTGAAGAGAGGCAATAAATAAAGGATGTCTTAACCTGGATCACCTGACTAGTACGTGAAAGAGGCCTGAAATTAATAGCATGTGACGAAATATAACCAGTAATGGACTGTTTAATCAAGTTTGAGTCACCGTCATATGGAAGTTGTTATGTGTCATGGCTAATGTTGAAAGCTTTCGAAAAGTTGAGGACCTAACTACGTGAGTGTCAGATTACTGAACAACTGACAACGGTATTCAGCTGACCGGTAATAATGAGCAGTTGTGGCAAATGATAGAAAGATAGGAGGTGTAAATCAGCAGGAAATTACGCAAAGACTGATATTGGATTTGTTGAGGCTATTTCAGAGCGTCTGTTTTTCTGTTTGTTGCAGAACGTTGAATTCGTTGACGCATGTTTGGTTTGGTTGCACAGGATTGATCCTGAATTCGCCTTCGTTTTATCATTTGCTGTGCATAATAAACAATCATGACCAATTTTATCTCATGACTACATATACAAATGGTCTATTTTCTCATTATCTCACACCTACCAATGCTTACCTACTAATATTTCCTAGCTTTACATTGTTCCACAAGCCCCCAACTTTATATACTCCTGATTGTTTTAATAAAGTAATTTCCCGTTGACTTGTGGTCAATGTTAAACTCGTTTCGACTTATCCATTTTGAACGCATTTTTCTATTGGATAATTTGAGCTGCCGGTTATTTCACATTCGATATAAAAAAGTACTTTTACTGTATGCTTGTCAATAGTATCGTATAAATTCCAGTCACTTTGAACGCCTTATCACAAACACGAATGATAGTCTCATTAACGCAAACGTCTGAACCTGTTTTACTGGAATCACCGACTAGGCGTTAGTGAGTGAACCATCCTGAATCGCCAGCAGTGATTTAACTGTCAGTGAATGTGAAGTACGCCAGAGCTATGAAGACTGATGTACAAACTATCCGAGCAGAAAGTAATTAACGTAACCCGTCAGGCTTAGTGGGTTTATTTCAACCTCTCTATTATGCAGGTTTTTTAACCTTTTTGTCCGTTTAAGAAGGTTTACAGAGAAGCAACGAACATCTCTTGTTTCTATTCTAGCGCAAACGCATCGGCAAATTCGTCTAAATTTGGTAATGAGAGATATGTTAGCGAAATACTAAGTCGGTCAAAATTATGTGGGCCAATTTATCGATATTCGCATTGCCGATGCTTGACTACGGAAAATCCGGCTCAACTGCAATGGTAAGCCCATCCGCCAGGTTGAGTGTTGTTAGCGTAAGGATTGCAATTTATTCAGAATGTTTAGGGTAATCATTCGACAACAGTATTCCACCACCACGGTATTTATGAAAACATTTTCGAAGGAAATTGGGTGCAGTTCACCCATATTTATTCTATGGGTGTTTAAGATGCCTTCAGTAAACAGTCGAACAGACTTTCGCAACACGGGTTTTCGAAAGATCTGAGAGAACATTAAACTACTCCGCTGTAATCGATCTGACCTTTTGGAATAATCTTATGTTTTCATGTAAACTAACTGAAATAAAACGGTATGCTCTCTATTTGATACTCCCCGAGAACCTCTTGTTATTTGGCGTTTGTTAACAATGGTTTTGGTCGCCCTGTGTTTGCTATTCAGGATCTAGTCACACCAGCTACTCTCACTTGCTTACAGTACAATCTTGATTTAAACAACTTGGAATTGATCGGTTTTCTATCACCAACTCAGTGTCATGAAGTGTTGATTGTCCTGAATTTGGTGTTGTAACATTCCGGAAGGCAATATCTGAAGCCGACCAATCACCTGTCAAACGAAATAGGACTTGTATCACAGTTGCTTCTTGCCAATTACATCCGTGTAAACCTGTCTCAACTGTCGTTTGACTAGATCCCAGACACAGTCATTGGCGTGGTTCTCAAGCGTTTTCACATGCAGTCATGTGCGGCATGTTTGCATACTCGTGTGATTGGCCTCATGCACGTGTGATTAGGTTTAACGGCGTAAACACGTCGTTTTGATCGAATGCCTTTCAATATTTGTCAGCTAGACTGTCAACTGAGAATGCATCTGCTGGGTATAACTAGAAAAAGTTCACTTCCGATTACCGGCAGTCAAAGTATAACTGAAAGTATGGGCACTTGTGAACTGAACTCTGTCTAATGAAGTACTCGTGAAGTGAAACCCCTTCAAAAGGTATTTAATTTTACCACTCCCACCTTCCATTCAGCATAGTTCCTACGATTTCTTATTCTTAAAATGTATCATCTCAAAAATATCATACCTCACTGTACTCCCATACTCACTGGTGATACTTGACACATTTTTGATACGTGCATGACTGTATACTATAGTAATTAGATGACGTTTCGCATGTAGTTCGGATACTATAACGGCTGGGAATCAGCAATCAAAAATTTGTAAGAACCCGCTCACCAGTTGTAACCTCATGTGATCGTGTTTCGAGGGCTAGAAGCACGGAATAACGGAAAACTTATCTTGTTGGACACAGCGTTTATCCTGTCATCGTTTATCAGTCTCGATGCTGTGAATGATGAGTAGCGGAGTTATTCGTTATTTGCCCCAGACTACTACATCTAACTGCAGCGAGCACAAATGGTCTGTCACTGAAATGTTGCAGACTCTAAAACCTATCATGATCAGGGGTTACACAAATCTCGGTAGCCAACCGAACTAGCGGGTTTCGAAAAAGAGTGAAAAATTTCAATGAACATTTTGAAAATGTATCCTCTTGATGCAGTTATCATTTACGAGTGGAACAGATATTCCCCTAGGTCAGAGAAGTCGTTTGTCAGTGACTCATACAGTTGCGTAAAATATACGGTGACCTACCTGTTAATGGAAGCACTATCTGTGAATAAGCAATTTTCTACACCAAAATGCTCTACGTGCAATGGTTTATAGCATCTAACTGTTAGCTTCTTTTCAGGCACGCTGGGTATGGATTGCATTCAGGTAAACTAAACTTGGTCGCTCATCCTGATTTTTCGCAAATCTGTAGCAAAATGAAACGTCCAGTGGCACTCGCTAATGATCTTATGTTCAGTTTGTCCAATCTTCTGTTGGATTAACACGAAGGTTGAAGAGATCACATTCTCCAAACTGTAGCTAATCAAGAAAACGGTTTCCAACCAAACAGGCGAAAAGATATCCGTCAGTGATTCTTAAGGATAGCCTAACGCTATTTTCATGTTGCAAAAAGACTGGAATAACGTTTCTGGCCAAGGTTGTCAGAACGTATAAAACGTAAACGTTAATTAAATGTCATAGCCCATTGTTACGAACCTGACAACTCCGGAAGTCAAACTGGACACTAAATTAGCATCCACTTCAAACCCGTCCGAAGTAATTATGTGTCAAGTGGCTTGACAAAAAGAATGACAAAGACTGGCAATTAATTGGCCCGGTGATGAATAACCTAAAACAGAATGTTTTCCAAATCATCTTTTCCTTCTAACTACGAAAACAATGATTACGGTGAGTAGAACAGTTGGGCAATAATAGTTACAGCCTGGTTGATACCATTTACACATACATTGTCCCAAAATGTGAATTTCAGTGGTTGTGGGACAGAAGACGATGCATCCGGAAAAAAACAATTTCTGAGCACGGAGACTAAAGATATGATATCGGACACTAGTGCTCCAAACGACAAAACAACGTTGAACCCTCACCAGTTTTGATGGATTTCTTGACAAGCGATCTACTGGGCACCTTTCACATTGACGGAGTGGTTAGAGCACGTCGAATGAGCAGACATCGCTCTTTAACCCGCTTTAGTCACACCACTGAAAATCACTAGTTCTGGTTAGCCATCATCCATCAGATCGACTTTGCAACACAACGGTTACCAACAGCGTATCTAATTCGTAACGCTGTAATAATTTTTTTTCGAAGCTAATGCAGTTACAGAAGTGTCAACAAAACGTATCATGAGATGAACCTCAAAACTCAAGCAGAGATTGTCAACGGATGACTAAAAGTAACTTTTAAACGTGAACCGGACCTTAACTGGCCGCTGAATTGCACAGTGACGGGCAGATGCTCAGGTGTAATTAGACTGGTTATGATTGATTTGTACCCAAGGTAGCTGCAAGGAATGAATAACGTTTAGTGTGAACGCCGGTTAGGATTGTACAAACCCGTAATGAAAAGTAATTTCGTAAGACAAAATTGTTGTCGTTCAATATACATACCTTTTCGCCACTGGTGCGCTCACGCTTATGACGGCATTCCAATCCACAACCCAGCTCGTTTTCTATTTAAACCTTGTGTGCACTTCTGCCTGACTACGTCCGTTTGGTTGACGCTGTCTGCCGTGGATTTCCGTATACTATTTCTTGCTCGTTTGTCCGATTTTGCTGACTGATGACTCGTTCCATAGCTCCTGTCTTTCACAATCAATCCGTTTTGGGTTTTAACCATGTCTAGCCATCGTGCTGGGATACTCAACTCAATGCTGGGATA
>LUCH01000744.1:0-23400 GCA_013368495.1 Paragonimus heterotremus | reverse complement strand
AAGTTTAAAATGTTCTACTTATTTATTTATAATCAACTCCTTTGTTGGAAACTTTGAAATGTAATACACCTTAGTATCCATCATTTTTCCAATTTCCCTGCGTGTGTAATGTTTCAAAGACTTGAGCGTAGTTGATGGATACGCAGGTTATTCTGAGAATTATCTGACGATTCTCTAACAAAATTACCTTGTATGTTTCAAGACCCACATTCTTGCAACCAGTGAATACCAGGAAGAAAAAGAAAGGATGGTTTTTAGCGGGACTTTACTTGATACCAAACTCGAAGATTAAACTTAAGAGAACGGTAGGATTATCTGCAAGTTGTGAGTAAACTTGATGTCGCCTCAATTCAAGTTTTTTTCTTCGGTAAAGTTAAAATGAGTGCATTTTCTGAAAAAGTTTGTCTGATATATCATCTTTCATTTTGTAACAGTTTTGACACCGCCGCCGAGGAAGATCGTGCTAAAGTGTTTGGACAGATTTCTTGTACGTAGCCGTCCATCTCTACAGAATAAATTATTGAAGTACCTGAGATAGCCTGGCTCCCTTACTACACTCAGCCTAGATGACTACTGTCAACTTGTCAATCAGGAAATATCCTATGCAGTAAACAGTCATGTTCCAGTCAAGTATCCCCGGCCTAGTAGAAAGTTGAGATATATGCGTAGTAGAACCAAACATTTGATTGTGCTGAAACGGTCCGACTGGAACAGGTACCAATTAGAACAAACTAAACTTGTGTTTGTTGAGTATGTCAAGTGGCGCAACCTTACCAGGGTTGCTATCAATGATGAGTGATTTTGCTATCAACGCGGTCTTGGTGAACAGCCGACGATAAATCCTACGCTTTACTACAGCAAAGTCACGGTACTCAAAGGGAGTAAGGGTGGTATTTCGAAACTGCACACTTCCGGTGGATTTACCAATACACATGCAGAGACGGCCAACATTAGGTACACAGCATGTAAATACGCTTAGCTGCAGATCACGATTGACTTTTAAGTGCACAGACAGCAACTTAACTGAATCAACTCAATTTTTAGCGTCACGTGTCGCAATCAAGTTAGAGGACCTGCCCAAATGCAACATGGACTTTGGTGCGGAGACTCATGAGTCACGAAACTGCTGATTGCTCGTGATGTTTGAACGACGACTGCAGACGCAGAATTGGCCATACACGTGGCTTATCTTGACTTTCCAAAGCCCTTGACAGCGATAATCGTTCAGTCCTGCTGCAGAAACTGAATATGTGTGACAAAGTTTAGTACTTACTTCCCGGCCAAGAGGATTGTCCTTCCGAACGAAACTTCAAAATCAAGGCGAATGGGCAACTGTCAGGATGGTTCCCAGCCAACAGCGACATTCCACAAGCATCACTCTTAAGACCACAGTTATTCAATCCCCTCGTTCTTGAACTACCTATTACAGTCAAATCACCGATGTTGCTTGACGCTGATAACACAAACCTCAGTATCTGGAATATGTGGTGACCCTGCATAACAACTTGAAATGCCTTAATCAATCGCTCAACAAAAATAAGTCGCCGTTCGATGTTAGTAAGTTTATCTACAAACAGCTCCATCCATAAGTCATCCACGGTCACTCCTACCCTGACAAAATGAGATTGAACGCATAAGAGGTCATTTGCTGAATTTGAGTAATGGAACAGTAGGTTAGTTTGTAGGCAGAACTGCTTCAAAGTTAAAGACTGTTCACAATGGAACGCATTGCAAAACTCTGCCGTCAGGGCAGAATCGGTTAAGAGTGTTTAATTATTACTTGTTCAATTCATACATGAGAGACGATCGACATTACAAGCTTACTAACCGTTATATTGGCTCATTCTCACAGGTGATTAATTGCCTTTCTGACCGAACGTTGTTTCAGCGTTCCTTGCTGAAGTGATTGCAACCAGCAGCTTCGCTGAATTTTTTCATACCTATAAACCGTCCAACACAATTTTTCGCTGATTAACACAGGGACAGTTACGTACAACCGAAGGTCTTCCTCCCTCCCATAACAGCCTATGAACTTACGAACTTATGTAGCTATCACTCAGTTTTCTGGTAAATAAGTGGTCTGCCATGCTTGGAATTAATTGCATGGTTTTACGCAGATGTCATCACGTAGTACGGCGCACATCTTCGTCGGTTGATTCCAGTTAGTATTCACTACAGCGAATGTTTGCAACATTAACGGGTCTAGTAAATAAAGCAAAGCCAAACGGACATCGCTCATCCAAATTTCCGTCCAAGTCCGTGTTGTCTACAAAATCGTGCGACTTATTCTAAATCATAATATACCGGATAGTTATTGAAACGAAATATAGTCTACTGGTAAGTATTAACACTGCTCATACGCGAATGTGGTTGAGACGAGAACTAGTCAAAGTCCCTAATGAAATGGAAGTGGCTCAGCCTAGCGCTGCGCAAACAGTGACCGAAAAAGTTGTCACATTTTTCCCGGATGTTCTGATGGGCAATAACTCTCGCATTATTAATTTTGTACCAGACATTCACCTGGAGGTTGACAGTCGACCAAACGTTGAATTTCGTGGAAGGCAGCCCATAGGTTTCATCGATCCAGGGGTTAGCAACTTCGTACAACAGGATATGCGATCGGTAGCATCCCCAGGGTAAAATTGGCGCATGTCAACGGTAATCATTTGAAGTATTGGACTTTCGTACGACAGTCTGAGACCCGGTAGAGAGCGAGGTCAAAACTAATGAATGCCGCCAACGTCCTCGATATGATATGTGATGATAAGTGTGGAAATTAAAAGTACCGTAGGAAGTAATCTGAAGGGTTGAGTATTCGATATCGTATTCGGAATGCAGCAGATGAACCCTAAGGTGTCGGGCAACTGTACATTTTTTTGTCTTGCTTCTAAATCCGGTCACGATGCGATAGCATACGTGCACAGTCGACTCGAAGTAGATTTGCCTTATCGCATTTTGATTATCACAAAGACTTGTTACCATCCCGCTGTTATAACCGGCTTCGATGTCCGCGAGACGAGGTATGTAAAAAACTTTAGAGCGTTTTCATTTGAAATGATGACATGGTCTTCTTGTACTGAATAAACTATGCTTTGAGACGGTTCAGTACCTTCGGCCCCAATCTACTGGTGGTGGCTCATCAACCAACTGAACACTGCAGACATGTACAACCTTAAGAAACCCCAACGAAACTAGCCTGTCATTGTAGTTATGAACCTCAGTGTTTGACGGATGGGGTATTGTTTACTAAACTCATCGTAACCATGATAGTGTAATAACAAGATAATCGTCGCTCCTGAGACTTCGTAGTTGTTGACCATTCCAGCTTAAGTGAACTCGACGATATACCCAAAAGTGAATAACGTTTTTATGACAGTTTGACTGAATCAGACACTTAAACGCAGTTGTAAGCCCACAGAGGTTCATCACTTTGATATAAGACGTTCACAAGAAGATGTTTATTGAGGACACCTGTTCTGCACTGAAACGCTAGGTGGGAACCATGGAGAACAGGTGTTGTCTAATGGAGCCCTTCAATGCCAGAAATCTAATAGAAACATAGGTTTGGATCCATTAAGAACGACTCTTAATCTGTTATGAATGTTGGATAGGAGGCATGGACAAGACAGCTTTTTACTCCGAGTATCTGCCACGCCAGTTTAGGTAAGGAGTTTCGGGAAACAGAGCACTAGTATAACGCCGTGGTATGGAACTCGCAGTAGAAATTTGGCTGGGTATGTCACACATTCTCTTACCTGGACGAAGAATTCCTCTAACTTTTAAGACCTGTGTGCATTCTGTATTGATTAAATGATTGTCTTTTTATTTTCCTATATGGTCCCTCCACGGTTATCATGAGTCCATTCTCAACATTTCCAACTCAAACAATATTTACTCCCACACTGCGGTGGCATTTTAAAATTGGATGATAAGATCTCTGTTTTGTATGGCAACCCGAGCGTCCAAGTCACCACCAAATGTAAGATTGCCGGCCTGTCCCCACCACCCTACTTTCGTCTACTCTGTTTTTCTGTAGACTGGTCGACAAACCTTTAATTCACTCATCTGTCATCGACTCACTGGCTTCGCGGATGTTTGCCAGCCCTAACGGACGGTTTCTTATTGTCTGTATACCCAGGCCTGTGAAGCATGTTTGTTGGTCATTTGTTGCTATGCCCTCTATGAATGTGAAAAATTGAAGTTTACTGTAAAATATACTTCAGTAATTATGCGGCCGTAGTAACCGATCCAACTTAGTTTGGCTTTTGAGATTTCCTAAACCTACATATTACAGTGTGTTTAATGATAATTGTGTAGTACCCGTCCAACCTGGGCGTTTCACTGTTTACAGTGATGAATGTTCAATTTGTACAAACCGAAAACTCCCTTCTTCTCACCGATGATATTAGATTCGTAGCAGATTTGCCTATTAAATGTAAATCAGTTGAAAACTGAATTCATCATTTAGTACTTGCTCATACCATTGTGGCTAACACGCATTATGTAATTCCCATTTGGTACCTCCGCGCTAAGTGAGTAACGTGTCCCAATATACGTTTGGCCAGTATGCATTCCGATGCGGGTCTGAAACAAACAGTTGCTGACTTTTACTTGAACCAAGATTTCGACATTTGCTTAAATCGATCGGAGGTTTTTGAACAGTCGTAGGCTCATGTGCAACACTTCAGCAAATATTTGTTTGCAGAATTACACAGGGTTGGCGCAGTAACTTTTCGTCAAAACGAAGTATGTTATTAACATGTTGACAGTCTTCTTGTCATCCGATCTGCGGCTGTTTTAGTTCACCGTGAGGCCAGATCCTAGATCCCACAACAGAATCTTCTTTTCCTGCAGTTGGATTTGAAATCAAATTTTATGGGGGTTAGCCTTTCTGATAACAAGCAAGAAAGTGGTTAATTTGATGCTTCCGGCCATAAAGTTTAGCAGTCAAGTTCATGGTATTTATGGTACTCACTTCTGTATGAGTGTTGTATAATACAGCTTCTTAGAATAGACTGGTTCCTATACAATCCCTGTAGATCTTATCAAAATCTACAATAGATTGCTGATTTCAATGAATCTTGAGTATGCAACAAAATTAACCCATAGGTCGATTAGTAATTCTGGGATGGATTGTTGATCGTACATAACATCAAAGAAAAGGAGGGATCCGAAATGACAAGTTTGGTACCTTAAATTCGGCAAAACTAATCAACTATCAAAGTGGACTGTCAGTTCCTAAACTTAACCTCCAGTGCACACGATAAGCAACCGATTTCCAGAAGAAGAAAATAAACTGACTTGCCAAACGAACCAAAGAGCGTTCAAACAAGATGCCATGAGACCGGCATTGCTGGAGAAATTGTAGCTGAGTAGTTGTCACCAATAAAATCAGAACGTTTGCGTCGGTAATGAAATCGATCACTGTCATTGATGGGTGTACTTAAGATAATGTTTTGTCCGTGCACGCCTCACTTTTTTACGTAAAATTTCAGTGTCACCGGCAACTATATTTTGTAAAATATATTACCTTTTTCATTATCCCTAATCAATCGTCACTTCTGAGTCCAGTATAGCAATTACTAAAAACACATCCACTGACATATAGTGCATACTGATCAGCGGTACACCTGATTGAAAAGAAATCAATGACACACTGACTGATGACCGTTAGCTCAAGCTAACAGATTCCTAGGGCTGACGGTTGTCACTTAATCAAATACGCCATTAACAGTACTGTCTGGTCACAGTCGTAAGCTACAACACTAGGCGGACGCAGAGATCAGAATAAATGCGTCTAACGCATGCCAAATGCTGACCCTCACTGACAGGTAGTCGATGCTGGCACCGCTCACTCATTCATTTGCAGACAACCATTTCCGCCACATCATTTTTGTCTGTAGAAGTGTACTGTTTGTTCAGTATTCTGTCAAGCGTCATACAATCTCATTAAACTAGTTCTGTTCAAAATAAATACTGGTTGATCGCCTGAAGCTATGGCACCGCTTCAAGTCATTCTCGCCTGATTGAGCGTACAATCGTTTTAGCAGTCGGTTCCGGATGTCTGTCATTCCAACTAAGTAAACGGATGGGAACGCTGCCAGTCAAAATCGGGAAATAAAGAGCTTGAACATTTACTATTTTGATCACAAGTGGGTTCCCTTGAAAGAAAAGGTGAGAATTTACGCAACTCGGACATATGGTATTGGTATGTTCGCCGAGCTTAGCATTTAGGTTGCGAACGTTTGATCCCCAAGCGAGGTGACATCATCAATGCGTAATTGTTTTAGCGTATAGTTTTGAGCATGGAGTCTGATGTGTGGGCAAAATTACATGCTAAAACAATTACGCACTGATGATGTCACCTCGCTTGGTGATGAAACGCTTGCAACCTAAATGCCAAGCACGGCCAACATACCAATATCAAAACCGTCAACCCGAGCTTCGAACAACACCAACACTGTTCACAACTATCCAAAAACCAGACGGTTCACGTTGTCGTATGAGTAATATATGTACATTCAGACCAGAAATTGCACTGGTGTTGTCAGCCAGCAATTCGTGGTTACTTTGGCTAACTCCTTTTACTGAGCGTCATTAGGTTGAATCGCAAATTTTTCACGTCAAATCTCTCGAATTTGTAACTTTTCAATATCTCTCATTCAAACTTTACTCTTCAAAGCGTGAGCAACTTGGTGCTCTCATATTTTGGTTTATGTGTCTGGTACACATTAGTCGCTTGCTCCTTTAGTTAGTTATTCCAGTAGTGCTTGTTGACTGAATGTCTCGTTTGACCGCTCAGGATCCCTGGATGTTCAGCAAGAGCATATGTTGACATTTTAAGTTTGACGGGTATATTTGAGCGCATGATAGTGAGGTGGGGATCCCTTTTACACGATGCCTCCAGAGTAAACGAACTTAACGGCCTATCATCGATTGTTCCTGAGGAATGTGAGGAGTTTTGTGCCAACCTCTGGCCAATTTATTCAATCAGTGTTTCAGACAGTGAAAGTCTGTTAGATTTTGGAAAGCGGTATGGCTAACACTAATTCCGTAATGGAACGATCAGATTTCATTGGACCACATGCACAGCGTCAGCAGCACTGACAGTTTTTGAAAAGCATCCTTGCTCGAGTCGCAGCTCAGTTGAACATCATGGATTTGTGTCACTTGCCCCATCCTCGTTCGTCCTTAGCCATTAATGTTCTCGATAGGAAAGATTATTCTGTTCTGTATTTAATTGGTGGAGAATCAAGAGCTTTTCGCATACATAGTTTGAACAACAGCAACGCTCATGCGTTGTTAGAGTGATGCAACTTCGAATTCTCACAGAATCTTGAATTTAGAGTTTTCGCACGATTGTTTTACCAACCGCAGTTAGATTACTAAATTGGGTTGTCAAACCTCCTCGTTACCCATCCCCGTCTCCGGCGTTTTACAAGTCCCACCCAACTCTACATTCTTATCTTCAACTTATATTGCATTCATGTTAGTGGACAATGACACATTTTCAATTTAATGAGCAGGTGAATCGACGTTAGGCAACAAGAACCCAACCGGGCTTTCCTCTTCTGCCCTGCTGTACAGTCTATCCGAACTAGTAACTTGGTCGCGGTTCACTTGATAGGCCCTCAGCACACTTTAATGTGTGAAATTTTTATCTTCGATCATGAAGATAAACTAGTGTCAGAAACTTTCGAGTGAATGTTCCTATCCTCTTGTAACTAGTGGACTTTCACCTCAATTTCTTTCTGCGAATAGTGTTACTAACACGGCAGCATCGTTATTCATGTTTTCTGATGAGTAGTAGGGAATTTTGTTTTTCATATAGATTGAACACCATCCACAAATGGTCTCAGCTGTCGCGTCCAGCCGGCCCCCCTCGAAAATAAGCACCAGACTCGAGTTTCGCTCTCATTAAAGCTCATCAGTAGTACATATCCTTGTCACTGCCGGGAATAGAACTTCGGCCGCGGGTTTTCCTGAGTCAACCTTGTTTACCACTGCGCCAGTGACCTCAAATTATGCATGACCGGATTATCATGTTTGAACACAACCATTTTTATTGTGAGCTCTTGTGATCAGGTTGCCCGATCGCTTCGAGAGAAGAAACAGGAACCTTCCTCTTAACTGCAAGGTCCCGAGTCTATCAAATTATGTCCTGAGTTTTAGTTCTGTCTCCACTCCTCACCACTTGGTTAGGGGATTTGTTGAGGTCTGCGTGCTTCCTCAATTAATGTGTTGTTCCACAGCTGTTTCCTTGGTTCGTAATCAAATGACTTCAAACATTTGGCAAATTTCTACAATATTCGTTTGGGTGCAATGACATTCCCCATAAAAATTCCACTGATTTCATTGTTTTTCATCATTTTAAATTGTGCGAATAATTTTTAACAAAACTCCTAAAGGACACAATCCATCCCCTATATTCGGATTCTCCTAAATGTGTTGCCGCTCTTTCCAAACATTTATTCGCAAGTAACCGGTCTCGTTATTTACCCGTCATCCTTTATTTAATTCGATATCCCTAAAAACCCAAAATTCTCGTACCTGAATTAATCTCAAAGATGAATCATCGGATACTGTGTGCAGCTGGTTAGGACTGTATCGCAATTCTTTCAACTATGTTTGAGCTTCACGGCTACATTACTTACTTTGTGACCTAAACACAATCATATAGATGTCTTCAATTCGTTAAGGTTATCAATGCGTAAAAAGCCAACAGTTCTTCTTTAAAAACTTGACCTGATGTTTTCTGTAACATAACTTGAAATTTTGACAGCTTCTTCTAGAGACCTTAGAAGATGAACGCATCTCCGAAGGAAAACAATGTAGGGTTAATCTATTATGCAGAATTAAACCAGACATAAAACATTGGGGTTTATACCCAATATCTTTATGTAAACTTGATCTGAACCGTAAAAGACAATCAGATAGAACCTCAGTGCACGATCGATTGAGTAGAGTATTGCACAATTGTGCAGAGTATTACACAATAATGACAAAACCTCGTGATCCCAAAGTTATACAATACTTTTCCAGTTTACCACAAAAATGCGCAGTTTTTTGCGAAGATTGAATATTCTCCCATATACTTGCTCACAGTTAGCTTGACCAGCTCGAACACAGCCATTTTTGTCCGAAACTATTCATTTTTCCAAAGTTTATGTCACTATTAAATGGCTAAAACATTGCTATCAGCAGGCTCCCATATAGGACAACCAAACAAAAAGCAATGGTATCCGTTACACTTTGGGTGTGGGCATTGACTCAATGAAATATTTGTTTCCCAGTGCTTACAAACCACATATTTTGTAATCAGTGAGGTCCAAAACTAGGCTTGTCTCATAAAGGTGCACGAATAACTTGACAAGCCATACCAAGTGACACAAATCCACAATGGAATAGAATAATTGCCATGCGGGAGGCTTTAAATCTGTTGCTGAAGAAAATACCTTTTTCCTACATAAGCTTTCGGCATATTGAGTTTGTAGGTAAACTGATTCAAGTGCAGTGAGTTTCGCCAAAACTTGTTAATTCACAAGTTTCAGTGCATTCCGAATATGAAATACAATTGTTGCCTATTGGTAAACATTGACTTCGCTTTTTATCGATCAAGCCTCAGGTGCGGACGTGTTTACCTGTTGCATGCACAAGTTAAGAGTTAGCTGATCGATTTTATCTGCAAAGTAGCGGCAGATGGAGAATGAAGCAAAAATATTTCAAGCAAGTCAGAATATGCATACAGACGGACAGTTTCACACACTATTTACCAAGATCACTATAGCTTGAATAAGGCAATGAGAAGACGTAAATCATGTGATGTTCTCCGGAGTAACATTTCGTACATTCTGATCACACATGGACATGTAACTAATTTTAAACATTAAGATAAGGTTCCGTAGGGCGGAAATAATGGCTTAAAGGATTAGAGAGACGGACACGGAAATGAAGATCAAACAAATGGGAATGCTGACTACCAAGGCAGCCGCAGCGTCAACACAAACTGTTTTTGAACACACAGGGGAGGATTATAATGTCTGAAGGCCAAGGCCTCAGCAAACTGAAGGATAAGTTGCCGGTGACTTTGAAAAATCACAGAGAATGCGTCACAAACCTTGACTCTGTGTCCTGTTTGGATTATGTGTTTCGCTATTGATGATGCCGGGTGCTTTCCGTCGGCCTCGATGTATGCGCCTGGCGTATCTAGTTGTGTTTCTAGCCACTTGGGAACATGCTCCTTGATACGAGAAGCCAGCTGACGGTTTGTCCTCCGTATGTAGCTCATACTGCAACTACATGAATATTTGTATAGACAGTGGGATGTGACAGACGTGGGTTGTTTGTTCGTAGCCGAGGAGACGGGAAGGGCCTTGGTTCGCTGTATTATACATAATTTTACAGCGTTATAAGATCTGGATACAGCAGCTGTTAGACGTCGTTTTGTCATTGTGGACCAGCCGTCCCCTAAAAATGGGGGTTCTAAGTATACCGTCTTCTTGGGTTCTGTTGTTTCTTGTATCCTTGGGGTAATGACACTGCTATATTTCTTTATAAATTGTAAAGGGTACCTGTTGGCTAACAACGTATCTCTGAGTGTGCTTAATTCTCGTGGTAGATTATCATTTGTGCATAGCCTCCATGCTCTGTGAAAAAGCGTTCGAACAAGGCTTCTTTTATATTGCACTGGACAGAAGCTTTCAAAATGTATATACTGTCCTGTCCAGGTAGGCTTTTCTGTAAATAGATCTTCCTATCGTGCCATCTGATCTTCGGGTAACTAGAATGTCCAAGAATGGAAGGCAGTTGTTTACTTTGTTCTCTCTAGTTAGCTTGAGGTTGGTTGATTCAATTCCCAAAATAATACGTCCAAATCACTTGAATTATCAAAAATAGCCACGATGTCGTCTACGTAGCGCTTGTACAGTATCGGCTTCGACAAACTTTCACCTAATGTCGATTCTACCTTAGCCATAAAGAAATCAGCTAGGAGCGGACCAAGTTGACTGCCCATTTCCGCCCTACGGAACCTTATCTTAATGTTTAAAATTAGTTACATGTCCATGTGTGATCAGAATGTACGAAATGTTACTCCGGAGAACATCACATGATTTACGTCTTCTCATTGCCTTATTCAAGTTCATGAAGGGAACAAATCACTATAGCGTAAATAATTCATCCGCACAAGCTGGTAGTTTCATCAACTGTTCACTAAACATGCAGAGGCAGTTAAAAGCTCGTATCGGTACTAACCAAATGCACTAAAACTTAACCGCTAAACCCTTGTGTACATCGCAGTTCTCACAAGTTTTGCGGCATAGTACCCTAAGTTAATTTACTTCTATCATACGTTGCATGTGGTCAATTTGAATCGAACCTCCTTTGTATACAAAAGTTTAGCTTCATACGTTTATCCAACCGATGTTGTTACGACGATGGTGTGCGTAGTCATTTGTCAAGTAAAATCACGTTTGGTGTGAGGGACAATAGACCAGTAGTGCAGTAAGTTGCTCACGTTCCGTCAGTAATGCTTGGAAACCGTTCGTCTCAGTTTCCACGTTTCTTGTGACTTAGGCCACATGTGTATGAAAAGGTATCTCTGTCACTTTACAGCACCCAGCCTGGAGCGGATACTCCTCAGCCAGTCAGTTGCGTTTCTGGACATTTTATGGATATAACACATTGCTGTGTTTTATGTGAACACCCAAGTTACCGGGGCATTTAAACTGTAAAATGACTGGTCCCAGACTGACTAGGTGGTCATCCTTAGCCTACCTGTCACCGTTTGTTGCAGGAGTATCTCACAAAGCTATCAGTCGTCTGTTATTCGCACACTTAGCTCATCTATCAGGAGAAGTAACAGCGCAACAGTTGCTAACTTAAACGAGTGGATGGAATTAAAACAAATGCAAAGACAGAATGTGTTATTTTGAGGTTTCTCGGCATCACAAGAGTATGGATGAATACGACACTAGCTCCTTGCCATAGCTGTATTGGCATCTGACTCTTTGGGTAACAGTGCTTGATGAACACCCTTGATTAATTGCATCGACGATCGATCAGTCACTGCGTGACAATATTTAAATTCAAGGCTACTACAAAGATTGTTAGGAGCATTGAGCGTTTGACAGCCACACAGGCATAAACCAAAATGGATTATCGCTTGTGGAAAAAGAATCGAGAATTACAGTAAACGAGTTATCAAATGTTGTAGACCAAAATCGTAGCGGTATGCACATAATCATATAACTAGGAAATTACAGCATTAACCTGGTGTAATCACAAGTGCGGGAACGACTCACGCAAATGCAAAGCTACTCAACGACTGAACTATAATATACCTTATTTATACCAACGTAACCCCACTTCATAAAAGGGTTTATCACAGCCGACTATGAGATCTGCACTCCCTTCATTAAGTGTGAAAAGTTACTTTGCAGTCAACTTCGATTCCCCAATTCATCTTTGGTGGTACTGTGAACTCTTTTCGAGACGGCTGTATTTTCAAGAATACTTTGTAATGAACAACACATGCGTGGCAACCGTATGAAACAGATATTGTCAAACAGCCATTTTTCATTATATGAGAGCATAGTGTCTACTGTACCTCGTTTACCTAGTACGTAGTTTGTATTATGTTTAACATGTTGAACATGTATCACAGCACAGACTAAAGCTCTAACAAACTTCAATGGAATTCCTTATCAAATTGACATAGTAAACTTATGTTCATCTCCGTTTAGTATCATACATGGTTCGGACTTCCGAATTTCACGGTTATTATTTCTAACTAGTTAAACGAGTTTACATGGTTCGGATCGTCAATTTTTTTAGGGGTACTGCTGCACTTTCTACAATAAAACCTTTTGTAAAATATGTAAAGCGATCTCAGATTGTAAAATTCAATTTTGCGGAAAACACCATATCAAAATGACGTGTCCATCAATCGGATAACTGCATGTTGATCAGGAATTTTCTGAGTAAATTGATATCTTTTCTCTGACACTTGTCAGTTAACGGAGACTGTGAGGACAAAATCCCTAGAAAAAACATGACAGCTAGTACTGCTCAATTTTTCAAACGTTAACCAACCGCTTTGCTTATTGTTCGTAATTAAATCTCAACGCTAGTTTTAACCATACCAACAACTTCCAGTTTTCCGTTTCTAACATATTAAAGCTAGCGTTGTGTTCGAGCATGTTCCCTACTAACTACTGTTCCAACGACTTCCAATGTTATTATATGAACAGACGTTTCCAATCAACGTCCATCTAATTTTCATTTCCAGTTCGTGCTTTTCATCCCATGGTACCACGGCAAGCATGTACGCTGCTGTGTGATTATCTACCATTCATATAGTTATGCCTTCTGGGTCTGGCTTCTCAGGCATGTATGTACTGGGCTGTCATATCTTTTGCAGACATAAATTGCCCGCTGATAGCTGCTGAAAAATGTTTAATGTTGACGATGAAGACCTCAAAAATACATATGGTCTTCGCAATTGTATCAGTTTGGCATCTTTGTTTCCATCCTACTTTTCAGCAAAACACACAGCTTTTTCTTAAACAAGCAGGTTGAAGCCATCGATTTAATAAACACATGAATCCAAAACCCGATATTTTGCAGATGATCAAGTCGGCAAGAAGACATATAGCACAAGATGCAAGCAGTTCATTCATTATTTTCAGTCGATTACACAAAACATCCAATCACTTTCGTTTATGTGACCATTTACTATGAGATGACTGCACCAACTTCGACGTTCGTTCATTTTTCGCCACGTGCTAAATCTAAATAACCGAATGTTTCATGCAATCGGCTAATGAAATTCAACGAAATACTTGCATCTTGCAGCGTCTCCTTGATAGAGCGGATAAAGAGAAATCAATGTTTCAAGCTGAACACGTTGCCTGTTGAGTAATTGCACGGGTGTACTTCGATCGAATAAAGATTCTGGTGTTTGCATGAAAGTAAAAAACTCATAGTTTTCGGAACAAATTTTGTCAGTAATCAACAGTTTGTCATCAGCAAAAAAACTTGAAGTGACTAAGGGGATCCTTCAGGCATACACAGTGTGTAGATTGCATTCCGCTGAACGTGCAAATGACAGATCTCAATTGCACTCTTCTTTTCAGTCTCCAATTGATTTTTTGACATGGCAGCGTTAGTTAGGGTGTATATTTATTCGCATACTGTCTGAGGACAACTTACGTCATACTTCGGAGTTTGTTTTCCCTAACCTGATTAGTGAAGCAAACTTTGAACTTGCATCCAAGTTAATGGTTACTCATCAGCCATACGAGAACATAGACTGCAGAGACAGACTTGTAACAGAATGGCCATACGACCAAGGTCGAAGTAAATACGTATGTTTAGGATAATCAAGCGCCCCAGCCTGGTGAACACAAAGAAGACAGTGTGACCAAAGTTGGGTAATAGCTCTCTCCGTAGTCGCCGCATGGTTTCGCTCACCTGTCCATTCCAATGTCGTACACATTAAAGGACGGGAATCACGTTGATTACACGGCCCTTCTAGGTAGAGAAATAAAAATGCACTGAGACGTTCTGATCAATAATACATAGATGTATTATTACAGTATTAATTGATCTGCAATCGAAATGTCCTGGAACAAAATCGTGAGTGTATTTCTTCTTGGTTCCCCTTCAAATGTTGCGTCAAAAGTCCCCTAAAAATAACAGTGATAATGACAATGTGAATACCTTAACTATGAACTGATGTCACACTTCTCACATTCAAAACAACTATGGACGCGGCCTTATATGTGAAAAGAAAAAGAATGCTCATGATTTCCTGGGGAGTGAATGTCACTCAATTTAAAAAAAGTATAGTGTAAGTTTTGATAATCAGGTGATTAGATGAAAAAATAAACAGAATATACAGTCGAATATGTGGAGTAGTTTACAAAAAACCAATTAGTACTTTATTAAACATAAAAGTGTATGGAGAGAACACGGCACAAAATTGATCACACTTTCTGCCTTCTAGTAACTTTTACAACTACTCCGCTTTTGAAGAGAAACACTAGACCTGAGTTCCGTTTATGTTGGACTTCAGTTACGCTACGATCTGAATTTATATTCTGATTCACATTCTCATTACGTTTACTGGCTAACTATTGCGTACTCTCAAGTGACAGTTGGGTAACCTAAGAAGTAATCGGAGTTTAATCCAACCAACCTCTCCGACAGAATAAATTGTTTGTGCACGTTGATGTAATGAGTAGTTTTCGGCGGCTTCAAAAACGGAATTATAACGTCACTTGAAACGAAGCTATGGTTTATTGGGAAGATTTCATATGAGTGAAACTCGAGTCAGTTGCTACTTTTCAAAACGGGTTGACTAAAAGGTATATCACAATGTCAGACCAGAGACTACGTGTCGGTGATATGTAACCTTCAGCGTGAAAAACTTTCCTAGTACTTGTCAGTATTCACTCGACTAATTAATGTGCTGAAATGTGCAATCAGCTTGTACACACAATACACAAAATTGAAAATAACGATAGGCTTTCTACGAGAGTTAACCCTTGACTACTTAACCACCTACCACATGCGATTCTTTTGAATGTGCCTAGGAAGGAAGTCGTCGTCTGCTTGAAAAAAAGCTGAATCATCCGACCCGTGATTTAAGCATACACTAATATTCATAAAATGTACGCAATATTAAGTTCATTTATGCCACTTAGGATGTTAAAATATGATTGCCGTTTTTTGTCAACAACAGGAGTGTTGGATTAGGCTTATCATTGAAATTTCCTGAAATTTAGTTGGAAAGCCGCAGAAAAAGTATAGACACTATGTTTTCCTGTTTTATGGAACAGCTATCTTCCACTTTCGGCATTTTCACCGTCTCCCATTTATCTGTTTTTCTCTCCATATTTCCAGAGTTATCTGCATTTTAATCTGCTTTCAGTACCAGTTGAAATAGTGTTGTCATTTAGCACTCCATTGAGATGAAGATGACTACAGTTCGTTTGTTATCAGGAACAACCTTCACTGTTTAATTATGTCCATGTTTGGTAGTTTGATACAAACGATTAGGTGGATCAAGTGCCACCACGTATGAATCAATCAAATAATGAACAACAAAACCAACTCAGCTTTGTACAGTTTCAATATCACTATCAACAGGACCAGTCTCCTAATGAAGTATGTTGCAGCACCTTATTCTGACGTATGAATGAGACGATAACAAACAAATGTACTGGTTCAACCGAATGCGTTAAAACAACTTACCAAATATGTTGTTCGTTTGTCGCGTTATTTTGACTGCAGCTCACCCTGGCTGAGAAGTCTAATTTGTTAACATGTTGACTTTCAAAATGACCAACTGGAAAGCCAGCTGTTCACGCTACATGTGTTTCAAGCTGAAGCAATGCAATACAGTTGATCGAGCCTGGTTATAAAGTTCTGTGTTTCAGAATCCAAAATCATATACAAGGACCATGTATATGTCGAATCGCATAGTAGCTGTAAATGCATCTTTCTTGTGTAGCTAAGATTTGTACAACCAAAGCTGCGTGAGCAAACATAACAAGCTGAAAGTATGAAGTGACAAACCCTGCTATAAAGTGTGCAATATATCAACTTCAGGACACGAGAATTTTATGCAGTTTAAGTCGTATCTTTCTGACGCATTTACAAAGCACAACTAGAACATTGGTAAGTTTCCGTCTGTTTGGACCGCTTGACTGATGAGATCGATTGAGTGGTTTTCTTCCAGTTTAACCTGACCGTAATTAGCCACACAAACGGTACAACAGTTGAAAATGGAACTGAAGTCGGAGTGTTTGGTGGATGCTTTCCATCAGTTTGTTTAGCCAGCCAGACATCCAGGAATAAGAAAACGTTACAGTTGAACACCCATATCAAATAATGGTCACCAGCACATCTCCACAAGGATAATTCTGTACGTTGTCGGGTTACTCAATACAGCACACCACAACCCTTTAAGAACACGTATAATGTATTTTTGCCGACTAAATCACACCATGTGTATTTACGTATATATGAATACCTCAGTCCGTAAACAGTATAGTGAAAACACAGCACATTCGGTGTACATTTTGAAATGGCTTTTAAACGGCAAAAATGGAACCGCTAACATTGACATAACAGAAAATTTGATCGGATCTCGCCACACAGAAAATCGCCGTTTTAATTATCGGATTGTAAATAAACGCGCTTTCGCTTGTTCCGAGACGCTTGCTGGCACCTTTAAAAACCACCGTTTTGTCCAGAACTAAATGGTAGTGAACTTCGTCCTACCCCGGGAGTTTATCGTAAAGGGGCCGGTCATTCATTGTATGCTTATACCTAATGCCTCATCTTCTCAACGTCTTATTCAGACTGCTTTCTAAACTTTCCTACTGTGCTCTTAGTATCCTTGCATTCAGTTCGCAATGTGATTTAAATGACTGCATTCTGTTTATATCACTTGTCAATCGATTAGTGTGTGCATGGCATTTGAATCACTCACTCATCCACCTGTTATCACTGTGCATCCGCAAACCTTATTTCACTGCCTATATTGTTTATCTGTTCAGCGAGACAATAAAAACGCGAATATCCAAACACGTCGCCCACGCCCTCAGAAGTGGGCTGACATTGTTAAATCGATTTAAATTGATTTACCTGAACGTACCCATTCCTGTACTCATTCGGTTACCAATTCGTGTAGGTAACTGCCAAAAATGAGCGAAATGTTGCTTGAGGATTCATCTTACATCTTAATTTTTGAGACAAAACGAGCAACCTCAATGAGTTACGACACAGATGACCTGATGACCTGGTAATTATAAACTTGTCTAATTAGATAATCTGAGTAAACGGAAGAAACGAGTGAACTTGATATATAATGTTGGTCAGTGGTAGTGATCACCAAATGTACGTCAAAATGTATCAGATATTATCGGTCAGCATGTCTGGAAAAATATAGGTTTAAACCAATCAAAAGCATAACTTTAGCTCGCTCAGCCCGCGCAAACTATAGTTTTAACCAACAAGCAGCTTTGTGGAGTTCACACAGAGTACACACAAATTAACCCAAGATGGTTAGACAACGGATGCTTACCACTATCCAACTCGCAACTACCCAGTTGCGTAATACTGGTTTGTGTTCGTCCGGGAAATTTATCTTGAAGTTGTTGTAACCGAAACTCAAACCAGCTGGTCTCTTACTTACGCGCGTTTTACAGTTCACTGTTGTAACATGCTGATAAAACAGTCTTTATTATGCTCATCGCCAGTATTAAGGAAGCTTAACTAGTGCTTTTAATTCATATTCGTATCGATTTTTTTGCGGTAACCGTTTTCAATGCGAAGCCCTATTTCGGCTATTTTTGTACACTAAGCTGTTAAAATAATTGACTAAAATGTTTCGTAAAGTGATCACGAAACATGATCAACAGGTTGGTTGCTACAGCTTGAATGCTTTTTTAATGTTGTCTGGATGGGGCTTCCATTTAAGTAGGTTAGTTTTTGAAATAAGCAGATGACTATCAGGTAAACAAACGAAAGACGGCGTAAATTGTTTAGGGTACATGTGCGGAGGTGCCACAAACCAAGACGGGACATCAAAGGAAGCTAGATTACGAGATTTAAAATGTGCCTACAGACTTGGGCAAATTACTGTGTGAAAATGATCACAACAAGTGGGTAGACTACAGGAGATGTGATTTTCAAGTTGATACAGTTTAGCTGTTAAGAAATTGAAGAAGAAACGGTACTTCTCAAAACCAGTTGTAACAGTTTATGTTTGATGAATTTTTCGAGTGCAACACCCTGCAAATTAAGGTCACTTCTACTTGCACCTGCGAGACCGGCTTTTGAAGTTTTACTTCTCGAAGCAACACACCTAAATAAAAATCACTAGCACAGAAGAAATCCACTGCGACTAATATACCATTAGTAGAGACCAGTATGAACCGTTAAAAAGCGGTATGCACAGGCCGAGTTATTACTTCACGAAGACAAGAATGTGTACTAAAATAATGTCAAACGGGTTATTTAAATGTCACACGTGAGTAGAGTAACCTTTTTTGGAATGTTTGCAATATCCTTTTCACTGTAAGTCAAATGTTTCAGCCACTATTGAATCAAACGTCTACCCAACGATGAGGTTCTTATGACACATTCACACTTTTCTACTAGACCATTAATAGCTGTGGTAAAACTCTTATCTGTACAAACGATTAAAACGTCACCCTGAAGGTTTTTGTCAATTACCAATACACCAAAGTGTTGAAATTTTACAACCAGACCTGGTGCATTAGGTTTACTTCGTACGTTCAACACGGTAGCGAAGACAGAATGACAACAGAATATATCATGGAATACATAGACCGACAATATAAGTTGGCTTTTAAGGTGAGCCCAGAGCACCTGTTCTAACTACGCAGCCTGATACCCGAGAGATCTGCTTTACTGGAGTGGCAACAGCTACATTTTACGGTGGGTTTTGCTGGAGTTCTCAAAACTTACACTCAATTCGCTTCCTATACAACTAGCATCATTTCTGGTCACTTCTGAATATATCTGCATAAACGTTAGCAAATACCAAGGTCCGGCAAATTCTGATCGCACAACTGGTGTTTGTAAGCCTATCGTTGCACTACAAGGAAGCTGTTCAAGGACTTACAGTGTTGCACTCACGTACATTGATGTCTGCCTGACCATTTGTTTAAGAACGACAAACTCCATAAAGAACTGTAACCTCTCAATATTCATATCATTATTCGCAATCTGAAATTGACGAAAAACTTCACCTATTGAGCGTGCGTACTCAGTCTTCCTGGACTCCTAGCTGAATCATATCTCTTGAAGAAGCATCAGCAATGGCCTGATTGTCAAAGGAGACAATTGAATTCATCGTGCTAAATATCAGACTAATACACTTGTGCAGTAAACTTGTATTCTTAATAAAGTTTCGTTTATCGACTCGAACCAGAAACAATACATGTAACAATATCTTTCCCAGCTCAATTCCTACACGAAGTCTAGGTGTATGTGGCAGATATGCATACATGATTGATATGATGACGGTTGAGTAAAATACAATCCCTTGAAATTTAACGATGTCAGATTTTGGGGGGTGAAGTTATGCATAGAATACGATGTAATACTAAGTAGTAAACAGGCGTCTGATGTGACAAGAATGACATGGTGGTACACACGGTTACTTTCAGACAGAATGTAAACGCAGTTTGTAGGTTCGTTACTGACAAAGACATGCCCTACTAGCAAGAAAAAGTCGGTTGAGTATACTATCAGAAGGGAAATTTTACCACAAAACGTAAGTCTTGTTCAATTTTTATTTAAACACCAGTAGTTGGATGTCATTAACTAGTTGTGCTCCACAGATTGGCTTAGGGAGGGGTACAAACTAACAATTACCGTCAAGTTGGCATAGTATGTTTTCATCGCTTCGCCCTCAGAAAGTCCAACCCTGGCTGAGACTCATTTTTCCTTGCCCGGCCAAGTACTGGGAGTAATAGTGATCGGTTGACCACGACATAACGGCAGACAAAACGACCTGTGCAATGTTCAACTCGCTCACCTACCGCTCTCAGCAGCTGATAGTTAGCACACGTTCTCACACATACGAGAACTTTTCGGGATACAAATGGATTCGACTTTAAGCTATCGATCAGATTCTAAATGGATGCCACTTTCGGACTTGCACGTCGCTTTAATCCCCAAGGTTTGCATACCAACTACTCACTCTGTCTATTTCGGAAAGGCTGACATTAACTTGGTCAGAGAGAATACATGATGGCAATTTTTAGAAGCCTGGAGCCTCAAATTTAACCCAAATTAAGGACTTTGCCCATGTGAACTGAAGGTCACTCACATCCATACAAATGTTTCAGTCAGCCCCTTTGGAAAAGATGCAAAGGACTGACAGTTTATTTTTGTATCTCGTTGCCATGACTGGAGATTTGAACTCCAGTCCATTTACTCATAAAGTCAATGCTGCTCCACTGACCTCACAATGAACACGGTCAAATTGTCTCATATGAACACTGAACCGCAATTTCTTGTGAAGCAAGTTCAGATTACCCCACGGCCTTTATAGGCCGTAGAGTGGTTGTATTGTTCATGATCTGTTTGCAGGCAAACTTAATGGAAAACGATAAAACTTACCGATTAATTACCTCAACAACTGAGTCAACAGCATCTCAGATAATCGCTACTCATAGTTGTAGCGTCCAATACTTAACACTGAACCGCTAGAAGACACAACTTCAGACTTGGCTGAGAGTAAATACTTATTGTTAATAAATGTTTTTCGTTAATTTGCGGGTTTGATAACCAAGTAGTTTGCACATGTGGCTGATGATTAAGATAAATTGTCGCAGTGGAGCACAAAACAATTTAGTCACAACAGAATACCAAGTTTCGTTATTCTTTCTAAAATTCGTTAAATCATTTGTAACCAAATGTTTCCCCCCCACAGCCGTCATATCCGTAGGGTAATACATTGTCTTATCTTTTCAATAGAGCGTTTTTGTTTGAAACCCGGTGATCGTCACCGGAACAGCCCGTTCTTTTGAGAACGTCTTCAGCTGGAGTATTCCTCTGCTCAGTTTGATCACCACACAAGTAAACACGTGCATTTTTGCTCCGTTTTCCCACAACACCGCATCCCACATGGGCACACAAAATTTCGACTTTGTGTATTACGCAGAGGGCATGGTGAAGGGATGATTGTGAAAAATGAAGATATTCACAAACAAACTCACCGATCAGTCGGTCAAACGGGGGTAAATCAATTCAAACTGAGCAGAATTTTTCCCGTTCGAAATGGATTGGTTGAACAGACTGAATGAATACACATCTAGAATGTGATTGCGGTTAGTATTTGAGAGTGTGTACATGTGTGCACTCGTGAGCATACACAAACATGTTTAAGGAGTGGATTTAATCTGATTACTCGTTCAGATTAAACTAACGAATATCGTGGGTAGAACATCCAGCCGTGGTTCAGCATGTTCTACACACTCAACTAGAATTGACTAAGTCATGCGGGGAACGCACAAACCACTGAGTTCTGTTAATTAAATAAGATTCGTATTCGAAGGATGTCTGGCCTGATGTTTGTTTGCTTGTGTTCTGAGTGCACGTTCTTGAGAAGGAAAAATGAGTTTTAACTGTAAACCTGAACAAGTCAGATAAATTGTTTAGTGAAAAGATCTTGCTGTCAAATAAGCTGGTGAAAGTAAAACATACGCTCAAAATGATTACTGTAGATTTTTGTTTGCAATGTTTATCTTTTAGATCGTTTTGAGCCAAAATGGTGGAAGATTTGCAATCTATTTGAGCCCATTCCGTAGGAATGGAGATTAAACTAAAGGCCAATGGCGACTTCTTTTTTATGTTTGATAGCCACTGGTTAAAAATGCTGACGTTATTAAAAACGAGAACTTTGTTTTGGTGTGCGGTGACCGCTCGCTAAAAAGCGGTGAATTTTGTTAAAGTAACTCTGAGTTTTGACACTGAATCCCGCAGTTTAGGACCACACTCCAAATTTACTGCTAAAATAAACTGATTGCAATGTTCTTTGTGCTATTCATTAACAAATGTTCTCCAAAGAAATGTCGCACTCATTCTGTGCTGAAAATTTTGCCACAAGCAACTATTCGAATTTTGAAACATTTTGTCCATAATGACTATCACGTGACTGCAAATCAAGCCACTATTGGGAGCGACTATCCACTGTTTGAGGTAAGTCATGCACAGTCGAGAGTATAATGAACTGACCGGGTTGGTATTGTTGTCATTGGTTGCAAATGAACACTCTGTGTAGTAGAAGACAAAACGTTGTGATCTTTCTTTTAGAACAGCCAACTGCAGAAACAGAATTACGGGAAAATGTGAAACTAAATAATGACAATGATCAGAATAGTAGTGATAATAATGAATCTGTTTTAGATTCGAACCTTTTCTCTGAATGGAGATTGTCTTCGGAACTGTAAAATAATACTGGTATGTGTAGAAAGATTTGGTGGGTAGAAAATAAATTATCACTCACGTTTGATCGCAGCTGTTGCATTCAAACTGTCTATTCCGTCAGACCCTTCAGAAAAAGCCATGTGCAACTTTGTGTAATACTCAGATTGCCCGAACTCCTCACGAAAAGACGCAATAACAGTCCGGTCAGCTACTGTAAATGAATACACAACTAGAAAAACTTTCCAAGGCTGGCTTCACAAAAATTGTTAAACCTGCCGAACGGCATTTTGTTTACTGGTAGGTACTGTGGCTGGAAGATGCACTACCGGTGTGTAATAAGAAGAGAAGTCAAGTGTTTCTTTTCGAAGGGCACTGTTTCAAACTTATTTTGAAAATATTGATGGCAATACGTTAAACCTGGATGCA
>LUCH01000743.1:144717-176692 GCA_013368495.1 Paragonimus heterotremus | reverse complement strand
ACAGCACACAAGCCTGACCACCACGCCAAGGTAGCAGAAAAGGTCAGGACACACACACACACACTATAGTGCCATGTATTCTCTTCAACCATGAATAAATGATCAGCAAAGCAAACGAATTTTGTTATGACCATAATAGATGTGTACTTTCTAGAGCTGTTTCTTTCATATATAAATCTAGGGGGAACGTGTCAGTCTGTTAAAGTCTGGGTGCACTCTCCTAAGTATGGAATATGTGTTGGTGTGTAATTACGCTTTGTTACCGTCCTGTATGTCAAATGATATTCACAGTGGTGTCATACGTCCCCTCTCATAGCGAACTGTTTGGTAATCAGTATACAGGAGTGAACACCCGGAGGTTCAAAGGGTCTTGGAATAGGGTTCATGCCAATTGATACACTGATCGATGTTGACAACAATGGTTTATTCAGCTGTTCTGTAGACAACATGTAGACCATACTAAACCAGTTAAAAGATACGGATGGTCCGTATATTATGAATTCCGTGCTTCTAAAATGTTAAATTTTGCTATACGATTGAACCGACTCTGAATTTAGCTCTTCTATTGCAGAAAAGCCGCTTAAGGCTGTTGACTTCTTTGCATAGTTCTATAGTGATACTACTGTCCAGCAGATGTTCAGTCGAATAGGGCAGCAAAGTGGTATGTTTGCTACTCTCAATTACATCCTGGGTGTTATATGTACTCAAATCCCTATAAAGAAAACTGTGTACACGATGCATGTATGCTGCCACTTATGCTGTATGAATCAGCGGCCTTTCTCGTTCGTGTTGGAGATGTACAAAATATTTCTATGTCTGATCTCAACAGCTTCCACCAATTGACCAGTTTGAAATGCGTTGATTGCGTTGGCAACACGGCAATCCCTCGATGAGCATTTAATTAATCTGCAGATTTTCTATTATTAGGTGAGATCCATGTCTTCGGGATCTCCTACTCTGAGAGCTGATATCGCATCCACCGTACAGCGCAATATATGACTCAACTGCCGTCAGCTGGAACTGACGACATATAACAAACTGTCTCATCCAATAAAACTGGGAGATGCCGCAGACTGCATGGATGAGTGTGACCCTCCAACTAATGTGGAATATTACAGTGTGTCACAGTCAATAAAGAACTTGTAAACGTAACGCTGGTTATGTTTCTATATGATGTTTCATTATATGTCCGCATACTCACCTAGTTTTTACATGTTATGTTTACTAAGTACTACGCCATTTTGTGAACTGCTCTCAGGACCACTGGCAGCTTCAGACGTAGTACTCGTGGATATGGCTTAAAGCTAAGCGATATGTGCTTGCATGTATAAAAACACACAACGGTGATTGAATTGGTGTTAAGCGATCAAGAACAGACAAGGCTAAGGTTCTCGTATGGACTGATGACTCTCCAGTGTTGAGGGAGGGAGCGAAATACTTCGTCCTCATTCAGCTTTATCATATGTAATTTCTTGTTCAGTCACAGGATTTGAGTGTAATTCAGCAGATTAGTGCTATCTCCAGCGAATATTGATTTAGGAAATTGCAGACGAATTAAGCTTTGCGAAATGTGCTTAGGCTTCTACAGGATCTTCTGTTACTTTCATGTGGTAATTATTCGTTGTATGGTTTTGACAGTCAGAGTGCAGTCGATCATTTCAAGGCAGATTGTACAACAGTTTTACTTAGGCTGATAAGCACAATGCGGATTGCCAGGGATTGTTTGCGTTCACGTCACAGGTGGAGCTTGACATGACGCAACCCAATGCGTTCGGTTAAGTTTTTCTTGTTATGAGTTACACAATTTTAGGGTAACCTATTTTGACCAAACAGGTCATAAGAGGCTATTGCTGTCCAAACATAGAACACTGACTTCACTGTCACCTGATGTTCCTTAGTTCTGCGTTTCTCCTTGCATACATATGCGGCTTTTCAAGTAGAAATTTTAGCTACCCAGCTCCGGGTATTTTCGAGTACATTTAGTTTATCCATCCTAATACATGTATTCTGCTAGCAGGAAATCGCATTCTTGTGACGTATGCCGTAAGTAGACTGATACGCGACAATACAAATTCTTAGTTGACATAAGAACTGATTAATTTCAAGTTGGACAGTTGATTTCATCTTCTGGATTTCCTAAGACCTTCAAACCAGCCTCTTCCAAAAAGCAATGCCAAGCCCGAGTTTTGTTCTTGTTATAGCTGGTCAACAGTTCGACTTGAAAGTATCCAGATCCCCGATTCCTCACCAGCAATCTGACCCAGAAGTTTTCATCACGGGGTTAGCGATCGGTCTTAAAAATTGCCAACTTTATCTCTTAGCCAAGCGATAGGACAATCTGAGCATTACTCACAAGTAAGCGCGGCTGAGCGTTTTCAGGCGATAATTTGCCCAAACTTGTGTGGTCAGTGACTTAATGGTCAACATGGTTGCCTCTTGAAAGTGTGGTCGAAAATCTGGTCCCGGCCGTGGCAAGCATGTGCACTACTGACGAGCTCTAGTGAGAGCGAAACTCGAGTCTAGTGCTTCTTTTCGAAACTGTCTGGTCAGAAAATCTATGGGAATGAGACAGTAGGGGTCAATTCCGAGTGAGGTTCAACGTGAGATTAACCAAATCCCCAACTACTCATCTGTGGTCAAAATGGACATTTTGTTAGCCACCCAGATTGTCCGATACATACACACTGATTGTTGAAAATACGTCCGAAGACATCATAGTTTTTACTAAAACATACATCACCATTCGAAAAGTCACGGGTTTCACGTGTGAGACCATCCAATTCAAACGTTCTCATGTTACTAAAATATATACAGTTGCAGTGAGATGTCAACGAGACCGGAGTCCCCACGCTGGATGAAACGATTATTGATCAAACTGGTCTCTTTCTAAGTTGGCCAGTTCAACCCGGACTAGCCTTCCAGTGCCTTGTAAATCAGTTTTATGAACACTCTCAAAATAAACTCTGATTTCAACTCTTTCGTTACCAGCAAAAAGACTCACGGGTTGTTCAATTTTTTATCGTTATTATCTTATAGAAGTGAATCTCCCGGGAACCGTCTGGGTACACATGTTGACCTGTGGAGTAATTCGATGAGGTTCTCCATGCTGAGGAACATTTTCCTACTACCTAAAATATTTCTCATTTCCGAACTCTGTACACATTACTTCTAGTGGCGTTGTGTACCAAAAACTAACCAACTATCATTAGACACGTTTGTTTGTGACTGTTCAATCCTTACCAATAAGTTTATAATCTAAATAGCATCCACTTCTTCGTTTGCATGAGCTTTCAGTAGAGACCTACTGATTTATCTTGGACGCTGTTGCAAACTTCATGTCTCACAACTGTCACAATTACGTATTTCGGGGTGGATGATGCTCATATATATATGGAGTAGCAATCATTTGTTAGCCTAATTTCAGTAACTCGTTTCACCATCCGAACTTATAATATCAACCTGAAGGTAACTCGGACGTGAAAATGTACACTCTGAGACATACTACAATAATGTTTTCAGCAATATACTGAGTGATCCCTTCGTTGTGCTGATTACTCGCTTTCTAATATTGTCCGACAGAAATGCTCTGTCTCTCCTTTAATGGACACGTGTAACCAACGAAAGTGAAATTATTTTCATTCATATCCTGTTGCTCTAAAAAGATTCTTTTTAACATGACTTTTCATCTCTATTGAAGAATGCTGAACTGTCGGACAAACAACTGATATTAATTGACGTCCGTAGTACTCAATCGTTGACGATGTTAGCCGCTGATTTTGTAAAAGGCTCCCACAACCTCATTTTTTTGCCTATTCAGTTGGCACTCCCTAACTGGAAAGACCTATATTTGGGTCAAACAGTAGATAGGGACGTGGGCAGACTGAAACCAGCATCAATACTGCACCGTACTTAGATACGACTATCTCATGTCTGATGTTTGACTCTCGGTTCAGTCTACTCGGTCATGCCGCACAGACTAAGCACGGAATCATGTAGCTCAAAGTAATCGCTGATATCTTTAAGTTCCTCTGTTTTTCTTCTTAGTCCTCTTCTCTATTCGCTCTCTTTTCTACGACTCATGGACGCAACCACAATACAGTGATGTTCGGTTCCTTTTCTTGACCATCGAAATGTGTAAGCATAGTTGCCATTCAGCGTCTCCAGTTACCTGCTGGAAGACTGTAAACAGGTTACCATTTCTGGTTATCATTCAACATGATATGGTCCTTTAATCGTTCACTGACACACACATATCTGAGCAATCCTGTAATTACAAATTGTAAATGCTCCTGTGTCGTGGACGGTAGTGATCCTGTAACCCAAGATGTAGATTACAAAACATGCGTTTGTTTAGCTGTGCTTTATCACGGAATTGTAGCGAATGAAAAAGTACTTGATACATGTCATGACAGTAAGCAGTAGTATAAGAGACGGTCATACGAATAACTCACAGGAGGAAAGTCTTTTCTACAACACAGGGTATTTTTTTGATGAGGTTTTGAGTTCGTAGTTTGTACTTCCAAATGAACAAGTGCATTGACCTGCCTCAATAAACTAACGTAGACCTGAGGGTTGGTTCACATTCAACGGACCAAATAATCGCTTCTTCTGTTCGCTACGGGCATAAAACTGTACAGTTCATTAATCCGTTGATTTCAGTCACGGATCTGTCGTAAGTTCTTCACAAGCTACTCCGCTTCTGTGTTCAAAACTTAATCAGTAGTATCATTGCAATTTACTTTTCTCATGCATTTACTATTTTTCGTCGGCTTATGTCACTATTTGTAATATTTGCCAGAGTAAATGATGAGCGTGTTGGAGATGAACTGAACATATTTGACAATCGAACTAAAAAAGAGTCAAAATTTGTACCTCAACTTGGGGGGTAAATTTGTGATCAGAATTGATCAGAATTCCGATTTCGTCATTCCTGTATCCTTCGTTGTGGTAAAACTTCAGCCTTTTTATAGTTTGCTGTCCGAAGACGGATCGGCTTGAAAGTTCACAGAGACTAACTGTTGTTCTAACATACCTTAGATTGAAGAGATTGTAAACTGAATATAATAGATCTTTGTGTACAGTTTTGCTACACACTTCCTCAGAAAAGAAATTTTGAACGATGGTTAAAATATCAACTGTTATGCCATACGCATATGTGATATAGAAACTGATCAAATGACATTACGAATTTATCAGATTTGCCTCACAAGTATCTGTGTATTGCACTAATGCTTCAGCCGGAGCTAGATTATGGACAATTTAATCATATACCGTATAAACAGGTGAGCCCAGTTAAACGTTGCACTATGAGAACAGTATATGATCGATGAATACGTCTGTCATAACATGAAAGGTCGACGCTCAACATTTTACAGGCTTGACTATTGAGAGTGCGGCAGCAATACACAGGGAAATCGGACGGGAAATAATAAAATGGACCTCAGTAGCTAAAGACCTTCGTACTAAACAAAACCCAACACGTCGTACAACTCCACCAGTGAGTACCTAGTGAATTGCAATATGCGGACAGTTCAGGGGTTGTACTGATACCTTTGTGTTTATAGTCACTAATAAGTTACTCGTGATCCATGAAGCTAAATTTTCTATCTGGTGGTGCCTTCTAATTTCATCTGTTGAACGGTGTTTGACACAAACTATTCATCGGTGACCATCTCTCAAACTGCCTGCCGTTAGTCCATACAATCAGTAAAGTTTGGACAGTTTTATAAACACAAGTGAACACAATAGGGGGTGTTGCTGATTCTTATGTGTTCACTCGTGATCACCTAAGAGCAGATTAGTCCGCCATCTCAGTGTCATTCACTGGCGTGCTAAACTCAACTATAACACTTTCGCTGGGTGATATTTAAGTGTATGCAAAATGCATGCCTGATTTCCAAATTTTGCAGCCAAATAGAATCATAGTGCACACACGGACGACAAACTTGTTTCGAGATGAGAATTGCAATTTGATGTCATTCACTGTGTTATCAGATCAGATTGATTATTTTACTACAAAAGAAAAAAAGAACCTTGACGAATAGAATGCTGCGTCACATGTTTTATACCATGACAATTTTCATTGCGTTTCTATAAGTGCTTAGTACAGACTGGGAAATTTTGTGAACTAACTACAAACCGTAAAACAAGTTGCAACGAAATGACAATTGTCTACCGTTGTCAGGATAATACAATGGTAGCATACAATTCGTTTCAAATTCGTATGCTGAGTTTTTGTTTACCAAGAGCAATTTAGTAGTTTGAATAAAACATGGAGCTAGCGACCACGTTTATGACACTGTACGCCTTAGCCTTATCCCATCGAAGCTGTCTCATGGGTAAGTGTCGCCTGATGACTGACTCAGACCGTTCGCCTTAATGGTAATGACGGTAATCGGTATTGCAACGGTCAGCTGCATAACCTGGCGGTTGATCCAATTCCGCGTGATCTTAACAAATGATTAAGTTTAAACATTGTAAAGCCTTTGTTTTGTACAACTTGTTGTGTCTTGGTTTACCGCTTCTTCCACTGTTTCAAACCCGGCCATAACCCAGATTTTTCACGGTTGGGTCTCATCTAAGTTGGGCGTTTGTTTGCTAACTCTGTTTCAAAATTGACGCCCGGTTCTACTAACCTAAGTGAGTCTGTGCTCACACCGGTAATGCTAGTTGAAGACCGAACCGAGTCGAAGATCGAACTACAAAGCAAAGACTGTTTGACCGTCTGACTGCAGTTGTTGGACTTGTAACTTCTTGTTTTAGAGGCAACTGATTAAATCGCATCAAAAGTAACTGCCTGAGGATGGTCCAGCATTAGTGAACTCATGCAAGCATGAGACGCCTTATCTTTTCTGACTATTTGATCCACCTGCTTAATACTGAACTGATTAGCCAAATTTCTTGCCAATCCTAACCGCTGGCCGTTGCCTATTAACACATCCTATTGATTATTTGATTTGACTTAAAACACATAAGCAGTACAACTGCAAATGGTCAACACAAACAATGTTCAGTCTAAGCCACTTGTATATTTGACTGGCAAGTACCCTTTGGTATGTAAGCACTAATCAGTCTGCATGTTTTACAAAACACTGTTTCATCCCAACTTCTTAAAATGCGGACATCAAGAGGTGAGGGAAAATTAACATTTTTCTTGTTGAAAAGCACATGACTATTTCTGTGGTAACAATTCTTCAAGACTGACGAGTTCAGTATTTCTAGACGGTTGTGTGTGCCGCTTTCATTTGCAATGTCTAAGACGCATCTTGGGTATTCGGTGGTCGGACATCGTTCCGAACACTGAAGTACTCCGGCGAGCGGATATGAACGGAATAGAAGCCTTGCTGATATTGAATCAGATTCGTTGGCTGGGTCACGTCCGTCGGGTGGGTGATGACCGCATCCCGAAGCAGGTGCTGTATGGATAACTGAGATCAGGTAAGCGAAATATTGGTGATCCAAAGCTGAGATACCAAGATGCTGTACAGGTATGTCTTTCACGTTGTAAGATAGCTTTTAGATGTTGAGAGGACTTGGCGTTGAACCGGACTGCTTGGAGGAATACAATTCGGACGGGCGTCCGCGAGTTCAACGAGCAGTTATTGCGCGGCCGAGAACGAAAGCGCGCGGTACGCAAAGGAACCATCGGTGCCATAGATCGTGGTGACATGACTATATGGCGTTGCGATGTGTGCGGCCGCAAATGCGCTGGCCGCCTTGGATTAGTAGCTCATCAACGTACTCATAGTGCACCGTCGGCGAAGAGACAACGAGTACGCTAGACTCAGGTAGGTCTTATCAGCATATCTGTTCTGTTTTTGTTAATGATTGCATCGACCAAGACCATGGTCGTTTGACAACTAATCTGCTCCTCTTTTCAGAAACTTGGGTGTCTGTGATCTTCTACCTATTCTTTTCTTGAGCTTTGTTGGTGTATTGAATGATGAATCGTTCGCTTGATCTTTTGGTAGTTCAACTTTGAGTTTTGTTTTTCAACATTATCCTCTCTGGAATGCACTAGCATGCACCCGCATACTGAAATGCTTCTTGTAGTACATTTTACATATTTCTTCCTAGTATGAATATTGCCATTGCAGTCTCTTTCTGTTTATTTTCCGAGAGATAAGGATTTTCTTCTCATGCTGGCCATTCAATTGACTAACCAGCATTGGCCGGCTGGACACAAATTCCTCACTTACACACCTACTGGTCTTAATCCTTCGGGTTTACACCGGATACGTGGTGTGTGAGTGGAACCGCAAGTGGTGCAGCGCAAGCCACTTGGGGTGATGGTTTAAAGCGCAGACGTCCTTTGGCTTCGGTCACTGTGACAGGCTAATCCGTCTCGGATGCCGTCAACCATCATGTGCTGACAAACTTATCAACAGTGTATTACCAGAAAAATGGTACTTCATCAAAAATATTGAAAGCCTGATTTACAAATCTCTCAGAAAAGATCAACTAAGATAGTTTCAATGAAGGTTCACGTTGGTGTTCTTATTTGTACACCATTAGATTTGTTTTTAAACATAAACACAATACTGGTAATTCAAACATGTTCGTCTATAGATAGGTTAATATCTATATCCTGTTAATTCGCTCAATACGCATCGAAACATTTCGTACGGAGAATCACATGCAAAAGTGGATTCGCTATTTGCAGAAACAAAATTTTCGGCCTCACGTCCATAATAAGTTGGTTGATCCAAAACTAATTTCTTTCGTTTTATCTGGCTAAAGGAATCATAAAATAGTTTCCTGAGTTTTGTCAGTCACGGGACAAGCCTGTTGTACGAGGAGTTAGTTATACGTAACAATGGCGTTGATGAAACGCTTGTTTCAGTAATTTATTGAAGACTATGAAGCTAAAGTTGTACACCATCTGTCAGCTTTAACAACCTGACTACAATCTTATTGATAGATTGTCCTCCAAGAAGTATACGCAACCCTCTCCCAAATCGTTTTTCTGTACGTGAAAGAACAAAATGAGTTTCAAGTAAACCTACTGTCAAAATTACACTGTATTGATTAAATAACACATTTTCGAAGAGTTAGTAAGGTTGGACCTGCAAAGTTGTGGTGCACATTTAAGCTGAGTTTCATCTCTAAAATGGACGTCATAATTTGTCTCTTGTATGACATCTTCAAGATAATCAATCGTAATGTGAAGATGAGCAGTGCCTGATCAGTCGGCATGACAATTACTAGTGCACAGTTGTAGTAGTACTTATCTATTCCAACCCGCTACAAGGAGACACGTCCAGCAGCCTGGTGGCTGGTTTAGGTCAGACTTTTGATCGCGGTATAACTATAACTCCTTGTCATTAAGTCGCTTCTTATGTCTACGAATCAACTATCCTGATCTCTTAATTATTGTAAAACTTATGCCAGGATACCTACAGTAAGAGGACAAAGGATTTTTCACCATAGTTCTAAACACCTCACGACAGCTATTGTGCCTCTTGGAAAATGTGTTAATTGTTTTGCTTACTTATGAGTAGACAGTCATCACTATTTATTTTATCCACGTAAATAAATAGGGCATTCATGGCTAACTGTCATTTCCGTCGATTAGAATACATAAAAACCAATTTAGTCGATCAAGCAGCGTTTCTGTTACGTCTCTAGGTAATCCATCCTACACATTAGATTATACAACTGTTTTATGCATCATAGAAACAACCTTGAAAGTGACATTTATGTCTCTATACCGTAATCGCTTTTTTTTAAATTTATTGTCTTGGAGTGTCTTTTCGTGCAAAAAGTTCAGTGCATGCATAGTGTATATTTAACCCATTTTAAATGCACTCTAAAAACATCCAATAGCAACTCTAGAGTGAAGACAGCTGAATGAAGTGGGATCAAATCACATATACCTCACTGTTCACACACGAAATTCAATCTGACAAAACATTTATACTTGCTCTCTGCACTCAGGACCTGTTAAATTATTGCGTTCCCTTTACCCAGTTCTTGAAAATATGTTTCTGTTCCGTATAATCTCATCAACCGCACCAAATATTTGTTTACTTGGAGTATGTTGATGAAAAATTTCAATCCGTCCTCCAGGGTCACCGCCAGGCTAAAGTTACCTCTAAATCTAAAATTCCACGTTCATCCAGTGCATGCATTTTATGTTTCCAGGTGTTGTATTGTGATATAAATAGATAGCACTGCTGGCCGCTTTTCCACAACAGCTTCTGTCGACCAGGGTCTTTGATTTTTCATGAATATGACTAGATATTCAAGTCATCAGGAAGCGTTTAAACTTGTGGTTGGGCCACTAAAGACGACTGAGGGATACTGGTCGTAACAGTTAGATTCAACTACCGACAACTAATACGTAGGTGTATATGTCCTAGAATATGATGGGGAGGGAAGTTATACGAATCTTTTAAGAGGATTCGTGGGCGTTTTCGATAATCGACCCAAAATAAGTCGGGGACTCGTTTATTACTTCGATATCTGGAGTCATTACTACTAACTTAGATCAAGAGGAGTGTAGCGCCCAAAACGTCCGGATATCTGGTGTAAATGCTCCCGATATCTCACCACTGTATTTCACCGATGAACGGATACTACTTATTTAAAATAAGTAGCTAAACATTAATGCATAATATTTTCATGTTGTTATAAACACGATACTTTGATATTAACGGAGCACCATTCAAAATTGGCCGCATTCGGCTGGACATTTTGAGGGGCCCCTATCAAACGGAAGAACTTGGCTCGAACTTCTCTCTTGTTGGGACTCGTCTGTACTGCGCATTTTTACCAGTAACCAAAACATCGCGGAGCAATTGGATTCGTTTGTATTATCTCGATTCGATGATCTGTCCTAATCTGTATAACCCACTGAGGTTAACAAGACGGTTATCGTATCACCTCTGGAACAGATCGGACAATCTGAACATTATATGCAAGCTAGTGCGGCCGAGCTTTTGTCCATGAAGTTTTGGTTGTTTCTGAGGAGAGGTTAATGGCACAATGGTCCATAAAGTTTCTACAAGAAAGTATGGTCGATATTCAGCTTCCAGTGCTGGAAAGGACATATATCATGGGCATGTCCTATCACGAACAAAACTCGGACCCATTGATTTTCCGAAGAGGGTTGACTAAAAAGTTTGTGTGAGTGTGGGAGCTGCGATTAACGGTGAATAACCCAATATAACCCATATATATGTATACTATATAATGTTAGTGAGTAAGGGTCACAGGTGAACCAAATTCAAAATTTAGCGTTTGCTAGAAAGTCTGAAGATTATAAATTTAAATGCGCGTTACCCATCGGTTGATGGATATGAACACTCATAAATTTAAAGTCGTTTCCGGAACCTGGTGACATTAAGATACCATAGGCTGGAAACCATGATGTCAGCTTATCTCCTAAAACCATAGATCGTGTTTGTATTGAAGTCTTGGTTTTAAACAACATTCATTTTTAACTACTGGTTCAAGTACGTCCACTGCAACACAGTCACCTTCTACATCATCGAGCTAGTGTAGATTTTAGCGACCGTGTGGTCTATGTTCTGGGTAAGTTGGATATTTTCCACTCGTTTTTGAGACGCTTTGTTCACAAAATTACTACTCTTATCCAGTTCTGCCTTGTGGACCAGTGGACGTCCTAGCGTCTATCAACAGGATCCTCATGATGTGAGCAGGTAAACGAAATTAGCTAGATTCATCGTGTTATAAAAATACTGGACTTCCGTTTATCGAGAAATCAGATCGTCATAGGGCAGGACAACTATGGGCCGATCAATAAGTCTGCTGTTCGCCGAAGACTTTAGCATAGAACAGCAAAACGATAGAGTTGCAAAACCCATAAGTGTTACATCTCCTGAAATCATTCAACCGACAGCATCCTTGTAAATCCCTTTCACATATGAGTCATAGTGACATCAAAATTGCACGTATTATACATTCTGGTCAAGGATCTGCAAGTGTTGAGTTGTTGCAGCCTACCATGGTCAGTCTTGTTGGCATGACGTTAAACCGCTGAAGTACAGTGGGCTTGTCTGCTCTCAGGCCGTTAAACTGTAACCAGGTTGTAACCGGTCCCACATTCTTCTTCAAAGTTTACAGTTTCATCTGTACTCTGAGTTCTTTTGTTCTATATTTCAGCAAACACCGTCAATATGTTATTTTCGGTCAATCGATATTATAGCCTTTTTACTGACGAACACCTTTGTGTTATGCTGTTGACATTAACTCAGCGGTTTACTACCTACGTGCAACTTCCTCGTCGGTTTCTTCTTGAATTACGACTACCTGTTTTTTTAAAATTTTGTTGCATCAACGGTATTTTTCTATTGACCACGAGGGGACCTTTCATTTGGGCGGTTCAATGAGCCTTGACAACATCTAGGACTGTCTCTCAGTTCCTACTGACCTACCATCCAGTCTTCTATTCAATGAGAAGCTCGCTATTGAGTGAGCCTTCCTTGAGTTGGTTTCTTACTGGTGTATTGCCAAAGTGGTGCATCACAAGTAGTTCGTTTTGTTTGTTGGCTCTGCTTCTGGTCCGGCTGTCGCATTAATTTGGACTGTATTGGTAACACTATTTAGTGTTCATATGACATAATGCATCAGTCAGCCTACCAATTCTGTGAAGTTGATTTTTTCATAAAAAATCACAACTGACTATTGGCAAATTTAGCTTGGTTATTATTGTCCAATTTGGTACCGGACTAATCCATTGTTCTTATAACATTCTTCAATATTTTATACTTGGGAGGGTCGACTTACCAGCAGCCTTTAAATTATTTGACGTTAACAATCTCTGGTGTATTGTATATATTTCCCTTCCTTCTGCGTCATTTTTATGTACAGTCTACATCAGTTGTGTTTGCACCAAATGAACACCACCTGGTTGAATTGACTCGACTTGACAATACACTTGTTGGGGCGCGCGTCTTGCCTCCTCGGTACTCCTGTTCTGCTTAGATCGGGATTGCTTACAGCGAACTATTCAGCGATTGCGTCCTCAGCTGACTAATTGTGTTTCATATCTTTGTAGCGGGTTAGTCCCCTGAAAATTAAGGAACCCGTGCTTTGATTATTGTTACACGTGGTGTCAAAGTTTTGTTTATTCCATAGTCTTTCTCCTATGGTTCTCCCCAGAATCCTTGATATTTCTGCTCTCACCTATTTTCTGCTCTTCTTCCTTAATATGCCTTCGGATACTGAACAGCAAGCAGCTGCTGCAGAGAACACTGTCATGGTTAAACTTCCAGATTTTGGCAGTAAAGACCTAGGCTGGTCCGGACAGATTGGAGTTATTTTTGACTTTCAGGGAATCCAGTCATAGCGCACCATATATAATCACGTCGTCTCAAATTTACCTGGGGCTGTGGCTGCAGAAGTTGAGGATGTAATTTATATGCGTCCAGCCGAAAACCTTTACAGTGTTATCAAACCTGCTATTATTAACTGGTTGACAGTTTCTGACGAAGAAAACCTCCGCAAGAACCTTTCCGGCGTTGAATTGGAGGGTCACACTCCCCCACAGGTGCATCGTCACAAGACTCAGGTGTCAAACAAGCAGACTATCAACGAACCGGTGTTGCGCGAGTTGTGGCTTCGGAACCTCTCAGACGAGCTCCGTCACGCACTGGCTGTTTTAGGGGAGGACACAACGTTGACTAAACTAGTGGAGTTGGCTGACCAGGTATATCACACTTATGTTCCTCAACAAGTAGCCCAGGTGAAAGCGTATTTTAGCCTCGACACATTCCAGCAAGATGTCGCAAAACTGAAGCAGCTGTTTTCACAAATGTCCTTGCAGTTAGCCGCGAAGTAGGTCGCTCACCCGACAATTCGACAGTAGTGTATGCTATTACTATCGTCGGTTTGGTACGCTCGCTCGTCGTTGCACTCAGCCTTGTTGCTTTCGGACTGGTCAAACTGAGACGGGAAACGACCAAACCAGTCAGTATCGGTAACGGTTAACACTGACCCGTAATTATATCGCCTGTTTTATGTATTCAACCGTTCAACCTTCTTCAATTTTCTTATTAATACGGGTGCCAAGGTCAGTTTTATTCCACCCACTGGTGATAAACATAACCTAAAATATCTGTGGTATACTTTACAAGCCACTAACCGCATTGCCATAAAGACCTACGGGGAGAAACTACCCACCCTCGACCTTGGTCTCCATCGACAATTCCACTGGGTCTACCGTTGCAGATGTACAGCACCAAATTATTGGCGTTGACTTTTTCACCTGCTTCGGACTGGTGGTACAGGTAAGGAGTGGGAGACTGCTGGACAGCAAAACAACTTTGTCCTCACACGGAAAGGCCTCATCGACTAATTCAATAGGATCAAGTTCTGCCTTACCAGACAACAGTTTTGCAACCCTGCTGCGACAGTTCCCATGCCTTATCAATACATCATACCCACCGTCACGGGTGAAATACGACGTTTTCCATCACATTATCACCAAAGGACAACCTACCGTCGTTCGCCCCGGCGGTTACCACCACAGAAACTCAAAATGGTCGAAGCTAAATTCGGAAATCTCCTAAGATTCGGCATTATCCGACCCTCCAGCAGTCTGTTGGCCTCAACCTTGCACATGGTACATAAAACCTCACCCGATGATTGGCGTCCGTGTGGTGATTATCGTGTTTTAAACGGTGCCACCGTCCCTAACAGGTACTCAGTTCCTCACATTCACGATTTTTCCACCGGTCTGCACGGTACGATCATTTTCTCAAAGCCTGATTTGATTCAGGTATATCGACAGACTTCCGTGGCCCCAGAAGACGTAGCAAAGACTGCAATCGCCACCCCGTTTGTGCCATATGAGTTTGTCCGCATGCCATTTGGTTTGCGAAATGCAGCTCAGACCTTGAGGAGGTTCTTGGACCGAGAGATAAAAACATCGACGCCAACGTCTTGTTCAGAGTTACTTCAAGTGGTCTACACTGAATTGACACCGCCGATTTGAAGGAATTAACTCGAGAACACGACAACGATCGAGAGTTGCAACAGTGTCACACCTCTTCTTCGCTCAAAATTCGGGAGTTGCCTCTAACGAACTGCGAAAGCACACTCATATTCGATACAACGACATTCAGCCCTCGTCCATTTGTACCACTGAACTGCAGACGCTCTGTTTTTAATAGCGTTCGTGCCACCGTCAAGCTGATTTCAAACCGATTTGTATCGCCGAACAGGCGTAAGGACGTTTGAGAATGGACGGGAAATTGCTTTGATTGTCAACGCAACAAAGTCCACCGGCATACCATCATGGCCCCAGGCACATTTGCTAACCCCGCTGCACGTTTCAACCATGTCCATGTTGACATAGTCAGGCCGTTGCCTTATTCAAAGGATCATCGGTATACCACGATTTCAACCGGTTACTCAGAGTCGATCACATCAAAACCACCGCATACCATCAGGCAGCAAACGGTCTGGTCTAACGCTTTCATCGTCAGATAAAGGCAACTTTGAAAGCCCAAATAGACCCCCAGCGTTGGACCGATCACTCACAACTTGTCATGCTTAGAATTCGATCGATTATTAAAGACATTAGTTGCACAACCGTAGAATTAGTTTACTGTTCAACACTTCGCCTTCTTAGTGAACTGTTCTACAAGTCGGACGCCAACCAAAATTATTTTGACATTATCATCTTCGTGCAACGGTTGAATTCATCCGTACCGAAAGTCCGGCCTCGGTCTGTCAGGTTAAACAGCAAACAAGAACAAAGACACACCAACCTAAACTGTTATGACTTTGCTTTCGTTCGTATGGATGCCGTTAAGGTCCTTCTCCAAAATTCACACTCCGGAACATTCCACATGATTGAGCGATCTCCAAAGTTCCTTGTGGTCTATCACAATGGATTCCACGACACAGTGAGCATTGATAGACTTACATTTGCTCATACCAAGCCCCACCTTCTGAGGTCGACCCTACTTATAATGACTCGAACTCCATGCAGCCAATGCGTAACGAACAGCCCGCTTCTCCTCACTCTAACCCGAAAACCCCGAGTGACCTACCCCGCACTCTTTCAGGCTGAACTGTCAGATGACCAATAGTTTTCAAAGTGCATTGTGTTTAACACTTCCGCATTTTCACTGAGCGTCTGCAACCTTTCAGCGCTCTAGGGAGCGTTCTGTGGGGTAGCGTATACATTTTACTTCATTTTGCATCATTTTTATACACAGTCTACATCAGTTGTCTTTGCACCAAATGAACACCACCTACTGGAATTGCTTCGACTTGACAATACATTTGCTGGTGCGCTCGTCTCACCTTCTCGGTATTCCTGCTCTGCTTAGATCGGAATTGCTTACAGTGAGCTATTCAGCGATTGCGTTTTGAGTTGACTATTTGTGTTCATACGATTGTACAGGGCTAGGGCTTACACATTCGTTCCGCCGATATCGATCTATCTGTTGCAATTGACAACGAAGGGTGGTCTTGTTGATTGTGCGTTACCGATTGATTCCGATGTTGCACAGAATCAGCAGCCAGCCTGTAGGGATACATCTGATTCCTCATGGGACAGTAGGTCAGAAGTAAGCCGTGGAAATTTTGTATTCGACTGACAGGCTGCAATGTTAAGGTGATCACATGCAGCCTGCAGTAGTTTACTATGGGATATGACGTAATGTTCTGTGCGTACTCAACTGGAAAACAGAAAGTCATATGTTGTAAGATCAACCGACAATTCAAACCTGTGACCGGTATCAAGGAGTTGAGATCATGATGGTTTGGAGTGTGAATGTAAACAACTGGGTGTAACACGACGACTGTTGCTCCAAGTTTGACAATCTCTCACAGGGTCTTACAGTGAATTTGAGGATGCAATTTGGTAAATGTTTGCCTGAATACAAGTTCTGTCCATTGTTTTTCTGAATGTTTCCATGCAAATATATTGCCTTACTTACAAAATACAACACACTGCCTTCCATCAATGATACTGTGTTTGCAATTCCTCCTGTTGGGAAATGTGTGCTGGGGCTCGTTGAGGGTCAGACGTATTATTTGCCGATACTTCTATTAGGTAAAATTGAACGGACTCCAGAGTGGACCGCCAGTTTGAACAGAACACATGTTAGCGGAGGTCAGCTGCAAATAGTATAATGTCTGCAAGACAACAGCCGCTTAGAAATCCGCCAGATGATTATTAACAACGACCGATACATTTTAAATGAGACTCAACTGTGAGAAGTCAGGGCTTCGGCTGGATTCGGACTAGCGATAGAAACACCATGCCTCAACGCGGCAAACGCTCTGCCATCTGAGCTACGAAGCCAAGCCAGAAGCTCGAAAACTTCACATTTCACCCCGATACGTTGTATGTATTGCAATTTGCGTAGCAACGTAGCACATCTTATATTTTTTAGCAAAATTTTGTAGTTTGATTTTTCATCAAAAATGACACTCAGAACCGATTGAATGCCCCCTGCAACACTGGACAATTTTGTTGAGACAGGCTGATAATATTTCACGATTCGTTTATACGTTCTCAAGATTCAGTCGCTGAATTTTAATACCGGAGCTAGACTCCACAAATCTACATGTGACGCTAGTAGTCGAACGACGGTAAACTCAACGTGTAAACTTGTTCGGCGGCTATTGGAATATGCAGAGAAATAAATCATGCAGACATCAAATTACTAAAAATGTAAGAACAAAATGATAAACGGCGTGTTGCCAGAAACATTCTTGCAGCTTTTCTATTTGCTGTAATCGACAAAGGAAACGCCAAACAGGGAAGACAAACGACTATCGACATTAGCGACAGCTAATCTTCTCACATGTCGATCCATATTGTAAAAAATTTCATCTTGGAATCTGTCGGCTTGGCAGTACGATTAGACTAGAAGAGTCGATGGGGGAATACTCAGTTGGAGAAATAGGAAAGAACTGGTCGAAGCAAACTTTGTCATCTGCAACCATTGTCCGGAATACATTTGTCGAATACAGCGGTACCATATGGAATAAATTGAAAGCCTCGCCAGTTCGCTCACTCCAGTGATCAATGAGATTGCAGTAACTGAGTAAATTGTTTCACAACTTCAGTTCACTGACTACAGCACCTTTGACTTCGTTCAAAGAACACGAGGGGAATAACGAAAATTTATTCGTCCAGTACAACACCACTATGCCTTTCTTATCTTCGAGCAAGGGGTCCTTATGTGTCAAAGTTTCAGACTGCACAATTTACTGTGGTTTCAAAAGTCACAAAATAGTACTCTGTGTTGATGGCCTGAAACTTAACAGTGTTTTGTTGACATCGGCATCGAAAGACTGTTCCCTGTTGACTTGGGAAAAGGAACATGCTCCACGTATTATTAGTTAAGTGGCCAAATAGCCGCAGACATATTCTGGTCGTTTTCAGCAAAGGAATAAAGTCAACCTAGTTTTTTCGTGGACTACTACGTGTGCCTGTGGAACATGCTCATGTTACACTATTCTCCTCATCACGTTCACTTCAATGTCAAATATTCTGGTCATGTGATAACACCGTTTTCTATAAATTCTTGGTGTTCTATAGCCAACCGTGAGAAACGTGAATTAGTTGGAACACGCAGAACTACTCTACCATGACTAACTTAGTTTCAGTCAACCCTGTTTAATTATCGTTATCGTACTGAGTCATGTAGATGCAGTGACCAGAAACCTTGTTGTATTGATCGCTGATAAGTGTGCTTATGCGTCACCTCATCGAAGAAGTATTCAAGGAACTCAGGAGATCCACACTTTCCTTTGGCGTCAGCCTGCACTGTAAGATGCAATAAAACTTTCATAAGATGTACTCTGCAGAGACATTTCGACCGATCTCTTCGGTTATGATACGCGGACTATGATCAATTAACATACATCAGTTTAAATAAGTGTAAAATAAAAATGAGTCATCAGCTGCGATAGAAATAGCATACAGTACCAGTCACGTTCGAATGGGTCATTATTAGTCAAGAACAAGCGAACAAAATTCAAATTTCAAACTGGTTGAGTGAGAAACTAACGGTGTAGACAATGTGAGTCTTACAGTAAAACACGCTGAAATAAACGGAAACTAATAGGCAGTCCAACATAAAACTTAAGACAAGAGAAGGAAATAAACTGAAGTAAACGGTACAACCAAAGCATTCAAGTAATAGCAACACTTAACGAATGATTGTAAAATCTTAACACAATGGTAGTGATAGGTTAACTACCATTTGCTTCTGTACACAAAGCGAAGGTTTGTAGCGGTGTATCGCAACGGCCTCAACGAAGGGCAAAGTGTGTTTATTGATTGGGCGATACAACACACGAAAAGCCTTCTCCACTTGAATTACGTGTCCTGTTTCTTCCAAATGCCGTGTGATAGAAGACTGAGCGGCGCCGGCTTCGTTGTTCGCCAGCCATTTGGGAATGTGCTCCGAGACACGTGTTCTTAACTAATGATGGCCCATTCGAACGTGACTGGTACTGTATGCTATTTCTATCGCAGCTGATGACTCATTCTTATTTTACACTTATTTAAATTGATGTATGTTAATTGATCTTAGTCCGCGTATCGTAACCGAAGAGATCGGTCGAAATGTCTCTGCGGAGTACATCTTACGTAATTCTACTTGCGTGTTCTAAATTTATCGGGGGACATAACTGTTTCAAAAACCTTCATAGACTGACACCTTCAGAAGATGGCTATCTCTCAACAGCCAACCTTTCTCCTCAATTCCGTAAAACTTCTATTATAGTGTTCTCCATCATGATCTGTACAACAATCGCGGAATTGGCAACTACAGCTTTTTCATAACGGCCACTAATCACAACCAAACCTAACGGCAACTCTGGTCACCAAGCCAAATAGAATGTGTCCTGTCTCCTGATTCACATCGGAACTGATTATATCCACACGAGTGATTCGTGTGGGCAAGAAATCAATCTGACCCCAAGAACTGTTGAAAAACCGTTACTTGGAGGTTTTACGGTCCAGTCAGTCTGGAGAGACGAATACAAGGTTAATCACAAACTAGCAGTAATCTGAATCCACAGTATATTTGAACTAGGGAAGCCATGCATTGTAGCTCCGTTTCGCAAGGGAAGTAACAGATTATACAACCAAATAAATATATTGATGATAATCTGAATAACAACTTGTGTGAATGCATTTTGTATGCTGCCGGCAAAAATATATCCAGTTCTGCTCTACTAACTTAACAGAAAGCCACTGAAGTGTCACATACGTTAGAATATTTTAGATTTTCAGATGGCTTTCAATAATTATCTGGGGGAAAAAACCATATCAGCTCTCATGTTGTCTTTGCAGAAGATTCGGATGCGTTCGCAGCTCATGCAAGAGATTCATTAAATCGACAGGACCTCAGAAAGGAGTGGCACAAAGTGGATGACGGTCGCAAACGGGAAGAAACTCTCCTCTTTATCTGTAAGTTTCCAAATTAGAAACTAAAGCAAGGAAAGTCATGAAAAGAAGCTTCGTATGAAACTAAGCATGAATCTGTAGGCATTCAGCAAAGAATGTCAGAAGCCGGCACTGTTGACTGAGAGAGAAGAATTGGGAATCGGAGAATCAGAAATTATCCGACATGTTAAGTTGATATAAGGAAAGAATTTGCAGTAGGACATCTAACACAGATTAGCACAACAAACCACACCATATGTGTAATGATTTAAGATGAAGTGGTCTCGGGCAATACGATGACCCACGTTGGTAAGAAATACTGTTGTTGTCTTTCACTTAAAATTATGTATCTGAAGGTGTGAATTCCCAAGAAAACCGAAGGTAGCTGCCGAAATGTGTTCCTACAATAGTAAAAGTTTGTCAAGAGTAGATTCCTTCAAGTCTGTAATTTGCAGAGTACGCCAATTGTGGCAAGTTTTTGTGGCGTTCGACTGACTTGATCGGTCAACCGATATGTTCACATGCGCAATTCTTTTGTTTGTACGAAATTACACGAGTCGAATAGGTTCGCGTTCCCGAATGATTATTCTGTTTACCTTGTGTGTGAGACCTACACGGACCGAATCCTGACAGCCTGCATGGAACACAGGTATTGTTGTCAAGAGATGTACAAAGAGTCATAGTCTTTGTTCCTATTTTTACCGTAGCGTGTATTCGATGGTTCTGTAGCCCTCGACGGTGTTCATCAAGAACAAGTAGAAACCGAAGGGGAACATTAAAGGAGAAAAAGCCTGCCGGTCGGAGGAGTTCTAATAATTGTCCCTCAGCGTTGGCTGTGGACTTTGTAGAATAACGTGAGTCTGTTTTCATCATGACTAGATTTGTGTATGATCCGCGAGTGGATTAGGTCGAACGGTCGGTTAAACAAAAGACACTTAATAATTATGTAAGTGAATGACCAAACAGATGTATAATAATCAATGATAATCGGTCTATTTGGAGATTATCAACAAAGCTGTGTAGTTCCCGTCTTTTTGGAATGGTGTGTTCATATTTACTTATGGTTTTGTGTTAAGCCCCCCGCACACACGCACCGACCACCGTTATTAGACGACCGTGATTCCAGTTTCTCAAGTGTTTGTTTTAAATGTGTTGAATGTACGTGAACAAACTGTACATTCTTAGCATAACGGGAAGCGGCATGCGGTATGATACATTGTCTTGATATGTAAGCACAAAAACGTCTAATACAGCACCCTCAAGGACTAAGTTAAATGTGCTGCCGATTATTTCCCAATTATGTTGGCTACTTTTATTAGACAGTAGTCTGAAAGTATATTTTAACTTGACAAGCAGGTGCAACACAATTGTTAACATAAACCTAATGATGGTCGGCGAAGTGTTGTTGTTCGTTGACTCTGGCTTCCTTTTATTGCCTGCTGTTGAACAAAACATGCTAATTAACCTTTGTAAGACATACGCGTATTGAGAAATAAGCAGGTTCTTCGGTTGTGCCCCAAATTTACTGGGGATATGTTTCATTTTCCACATTTTTGTTTATTGCTATGTGAGATACACACTTGATCAATATGATCGTCATGTAATTGGGAAAACATGCACAGTTCACATCAGTGTAAATTCGTTCACTGGACACTTTGTGAACGCTTAAAAAAGGCGCGAAAAGAGTTGATGATGATAGTATTCGTCGCTCTTTATTTGCTATGTTTATATTGCGCAACACAGCAGATGACGTGACCCGTATACAACGGTTTGCAAGATGTCATCAGTACTGATAAGATAACATGGTACTTCAGTGTCTGATATTTCTGGTGACCAGTGACCATCGATTTGTTTTGTCTCAATCTGAATGATCCGTTTTCTATTCAAGATAATGTACATCATGGACAAAGAAACTTGGGATAAATCTAGCACTGTTGTCGGGTTTAAGTGGAGTACGTTAATTCTCTCGGTATTCAAAAACAAACCGACCCTCTTCTGCTCTCACTTCAATTCTGGACCCGAACCATACGGAAATAAGGAACACTTCTATAGGAATTTAATAACCACTAAAGCTTCACCGTTACTATAACGTGTCAGTAGTGCTTATCCATGTCAAGACCGGGATTAGAACTCCATGTTGACCACTTCACCTGCGACCTCACATAAGTTACCATTTGATTACCAAATGAAAACGTTCAGGACTGAGTTCTAGTCATGGCTGTGGCCAGTTTATGTACTACCGACGAATTCTACCACAGATAAAACTTAAGTCTAGTGTTTCTCTTCTAACTGGGCTGGCTGGACAGTCTAACTGACCGTGAAGGCTGCAATCACATGTGTGACGTTATGACTGAAATTATCTAACTCCCCGATTACTCATCAGCACTCAAGTAATAAACATAATGGTTACATTTTTATGTTGTGCCAACGAATCACTCTGTCTGTTACAACACTAATGTCCCCTAACGAAAAGTGTAAAGCCACCGGATGTCACAGCTGGCCGGAATGTGATAAACTGTCTCACAAGACAGTCAGCAAATGTCACTTCCAGCATACCAATGGGGTTGAAATAAAATCTCAAGGGGCATATTGTAAGATCTTCCGCGAAGACAATGAGCAACGCGTAGCGATAGCTTAACGATCTCAAATATTCGGAACAAGACTGTAACACAGTGCCATGGTACTATTGAACAAATTATGACAGTTAATAATTAGGTAACCTCAACGGTTTCGACTGACGGACAGTTTCCGAGGAATGAACTACAGTTTGGTGCTAAACAGGCTAAAGGTAAACTACAATCACAATATATGACATTCACACCCAACAAAGTTCTTGCGAGCAGTCACCAGACTCAAAAACAATGGGAACGAGCTAAGCTCCAAAAACGTGATGAACGCACCACTTAAGCAAAGTAGAACAAGTTGCAACTGGCGATTCTCACAATTGTCAACTGACGTGATAAAACAAAAAAAAACATCTAGGTTAAGGTTCAATTAGCGACCAGAAACAGGGGAGGTAGTATATACAGGGATAAACATTTTAGGGGGAATAGTGTAAATTACTGGGTAACAGAACAACATTACTGAGACGAATGATGGCCTACGCTGCCGGGTTAATGACCTAAAATTGCGAGATAGTGACTTCGAGACGTACACCTGTAATAACAATGAAATGTCTTAATTGTGCTCATAAAAGTGGTTGACCTAGACATTGTGTGCTGCGAACTATCACTACTTGTGTAAAACCTACACTGCCCGGACCGTACGCACTCTAATGTTCCGCCTATTTCTGTTAGAATTATATATCAGTTTACTGAAGCGTTGCACACAAAATCCACAATTATTTTCAACCGCTGTCACCTTCTTCCTGACAATGAATCGTGCCGTTACTTTTGGTGCATGAACGGTTATTCACTATCATTGTCATACTACATACCAGAATGAATGAACTGGTTATAAACGAAAATTAAACCATTTATAAATATGTTCAGTATATTCTTAAACGGTTGATCGGATTAAAGATCTGGGTGTTTGATAGAATTGAAACAGTCAATAGAAGTAGAAATAAAACAGGTTGGAACGTGAAATGAGTGACGCTCACAACTGGCTGTAGCTACCGCATTCCTATCGATTTTCGGCCAAAACCTTTCGAAAAGGACCATCGTGTTCTAGTTTCGCTCTTGTTAGAGCTTATCGGTAGTGCGTAATTTTGTTACGGCCAAGATTTGATCTCTAGCTTTCATGAAGTGACCATCTTGACCATTGCACCAATGTCCTCGTATTAGGTGAGACCGAACTAACACGTAAAAGCTCAGTCATATTTGCTTGTCAGTAGTGTTCATTTCCTGTTCACATACTTACAGGTAATTTCTTTAATTTTACTCTGAGAAGCTTATTAGTTGTGCAATCCTAATTCACGATGAGTAGTACAGTTTTTATGTGACCTATTGCGGTGACGGTGGAACCTGATCTATACTCAGAGGTGTCTTCTATTTGTGCTCCCACAAAGGTCAATGAACACATTACCATCATGTATATTTACAGAACGATTATAGTTTACAAACTCTTGGTCAAAGGCTTTAGCATTTTATTTGAGATCTAACGTTTTTTATCTAAATACCATGGTATGTCATCACATGAACACTACAGTCAATCTAGTTTTCTATGCATTATGAGATCAAAAATGTAGGTTGATTTTACGTACTCAAATTGTTAGAATGAAAATACTTCAAATATGTCCACAGATAATTTCAACATCGTCTGGACATTGAATTTATGGCCACAACACTGTTAACGCAAAATATTACAAACTGTATAAAATTTCTAGTTGACTATTTTTCAGTAAGGCTTTCTCACTATAAAATCTACTAATTGGGCTAACCAGCTTCCAACGGCGAACTGGGTTGCATGGCTAATATACACAGTGGAACGCTGACTAAAACATGGGGTTAGCTGGTTGTTACATTGTGACAGGATGCGGTCACGTCAGTTACACACAATGAAATGAGTTGGCCTGTCTTGATCCAGCTATCTAAGACATCTTAACTTCACCTGGAGACAACTTAAACTGGAACAGGTTTGGAATTAATAACTGTGTCGGTGAAATGGACTGTGAGACAGAAATTTCACACCTTAACCTAAGTTATAAACGAGACCATTGATGTCATCCATGGTTCTAAACTGTCATCTTGTTAAAAGCCAACGGTAGCTTGTTCTTCTTCAATTTCCACTGCGACCATACTGAAATGTTGTAACTGCGGGCGTTCCAAACAATCCATTTACTGGAGAAATCACGGAGGTACCAGTTTGATCATCAACTGTAATGTATTCCGTGTTTTTACCACGGCTTTCTGATGTTTTAAGTCATTTGGAACACACTCGGAAAGCTGAAGCCGAAATCCGAAGCTGACATTACTGGGGATAACACCATGAAACAGTTACACGAGACTGGCAAATGAGCAACTCATTCAATATAAAACACTGTGACAAAACATTTCACCATTTACGAAAGAAACCCAGTCCATACAAAACACATACAGTCAGATGATATTCATTTTTCTTTAAAGAATGTCATCGTTCTCCTAGAATGCCGTTTTGCATTCCATTAGTTCAACTCCACTAGTTTCCTTCTCGAGTTACTGTTGCTTCAACTATTTGTTTAACTCTTCACACTTAGTTCACTCCCGAACCATGGTTTCAGTAACTACATATCGTTGTGTTTCTCCCGTACACAAATTTGTCTCACACAGGCCATGTCACTGGAGCACTGTTTCTACAACCACAGTATTCTGGTTTATCTCATATTAAATCCACACTGTTCACCATATCTATTCGTCCCACTGTACTGACGATTTATTTCACTAAAGTAACTAGTATGAAGTTAACGAAATGTCCTTTACGTAGGGCAATGGGTATTTTATGGCTTATTCTGGATTTAATCTGGTAAACTATTTGGTAACTTTGTTTGTTTATAAAACAGAAAGAAAATTCCGAACTGTTAGCAAATTGATGCACATTTGTCAACAGAGCATGCATTTCGTCGTTGTCTGTTAAACATTTTAGACAAAAGCCAATAGTATATTGACGATTAAACGTGCTTGTTAGGATTTGCGCTGTTTTATATGAATATTTTGTGTTACGGCGTATGCTTATAGTTTTATCCTGTTTTAAAAGAACGTATCGCGAACCGTTTTGCTGACAACTAGCGCTTTCCAGTTCTTTCCATTTGCGTAGTTACTTGTACTGTGTTGATCGAGAAGACAGCGACAAACATCTCACTTTCACGTTCCCTTTACTCACACAAAATGCGCCATTGCATTTAACCGCCGGCTTCTCTGCGGAAAATTTGTTACTTCGATGTCTGGAATCATTTGGTGTAGTGAAACACGAACAGTCACCGTGCTTTTCCATTCTCTGCTTTTCTGGTATTATTAGGCTGACTGATTTGTCATCATCAGAAAACATCATTTACCACTGTAGTATGGTATTCAATGACCTGGCATCAGATGAACTGAAGTTATGCGATTGACGGTTACAGCATTATTTTCAAAGAACAATCTGATGACAAAAGGATAATTCCCTGCTTAAATTGAATTACTTAACAAAATCGCGGATCAGCTTACACGAAGCGAAATGTTGGGGAGTAGGTCACGGGTTTTGATTAATACTAAAATCCACGGTTGAAAGCGGTAACTGAAAACAACCGCTTAGAGCAGCCCAAAGCTAAGACAGTTCAGACAGGTTGTTCAGCTGATAAGCTTCAAAGAGACTCGAGTTTTGCTGGCTGTTTAAAGCATAGCCTTAATGTATTTATTACTGGTCTGTGTTCTTCTCCTGAAGCAAATGCTTTAATCAACATGCGGCGGATTGCATTCTATTAGTTTTCCACGCTTCTTTAATCTTTCAACACTGGCTCTATCCACAATTGTCGTATTGTAGCATTTTTACATAAGTTTTAGGTGAAAATTCCTCTATCAAACTCTAGCCTAGGCTCTGCTCCCAAACACTTCTCCGAACTACCGTCATCTTTGTCAACAGGTAGACAAACAAGACAAAACTGTCTAACTAGAGAACAAATTAGCATAGTGCTCGTCCATACTATGTGAGAGCGAACTCACATAATGTGTCTTCCCCGAGCGCTTCAGTCGATCGACCAACGACGCAGAGCGACCACAGTGCGCGTATACTCTCGTTCGAAGCAAGCCTGCCGGATAGTTAAAGCTGGCACAAACCAGGCGGGACACAAAGGTAGAAACGAGAACCGATAGGCAATCAACAAAAAATAAACCACGACGAGAACATAATTCGCTATCACTTACCATTCATCGACGAACTTACATAACCGACGAGTAGTCGCGGGATTTGAAACATTGAGTTCCTTTTATCCAGTTCATTAAGGCGGCAAGAAGACATACATTGCGAGATGCAAGCACTTCGCTTATTCTCAAATTTCAAATTGAACAACCTCGCGTTTGATCGCGGCTTTCGCGTCCAGATACACTTCTTATCCAGCCTCTTGGATGAACTAGGCTAAGCATGGTTGGGTGTGGCTGAGGGTTCACATATGGTAATTCGGTCGTACCTAGTGTGAGTTCCATGGTGCAGTGGTCAACACGGTTGCTTCTTGAAAGCGGGGTTGGAATTGTAATCCCGGCCGTGGCAAGAATATACACTACTGATGAACTCTAATGAGAGTGAAACTCGAGTCTGGTGGTTCTTTTCGGGAACAGTTAGCCGAAAGATCCACCTGCATTCAAAGGCTTCGATCGAATGTGAGTAGTGATCAGCTTAAACCATGAACAGATAGGGTTCAGGTTGCTGATTGGTCTTGACACAAGATATTCTCTTGTCAGCTACAGTTCGGAAATCACGTGAACAGGGGTGTACAAGCGGCCTTAAACTAACTGTTTTATATGGCCTGCTGAGGGATGTTTTCTAATTAAGTTGGGTAGTGGGGATTACAGTTTAAACTGTGATCAGCGTGATCACTTCATGAGCACAAAAACGAACAGAAATCCACTTCTCGTTCGAACATAAATATGCGCCACCGTGGCGAACCCTGATATCAGCGACACGATTATGGTGCTTATTTTTGGAGTGAACCAGTTATGCGGTACGGTTGGAGTTATTGTGAAGGTAGTGTTTTCTGCTCTTACCTTATGCTAATGGACTATCGGGCGATCTGGCGCGGCAGAATATGATGTGTCACAACAATCTCCGGAAACGTGATTGCTGCGGACAAACTGATCGCGGTGGCACGTACACCTGGCGTAAGTTGAGATCAATGAAATCGTATTCAACAAGGATTTTGTGAATCGTTGGTATTCTCTAGAAAATGTTTTGGCGATAACCTGTTCAGTCCAACACTGCGGTATATAAAATCAGTTTGATGTTATAACACCCCCTTGCAACTGCCCTGTAATGTGCTGCGTTAATTGGACTCTTTAGGACCCATGACATAAAGACTAGAGCTGAGTTTGTACATGAACATGGGTACAATTTTTTCGAAACCTACATCAACTTGTTTCATTAGTTCTATAGATAAATGGATATTAAATACGCGGACATATAAGAAATATTCAAGTTGGTAAACTGTGAATGTATTTTGCAACAAAACCGAAAATCCAAAGAAACAGTTTATGGACTGCTGATTTGCTGGCTAACTGTGTTTTGTTTGTTGCTGGGAAGACGTGTAATGGGAGAAGAATGGAAGTTGCGCGAGTTGAATTGTATGCGAACAGATATGGAAAGAATGTCCAGTGTTGCTATGGGATACACATTTGGTCAACAATATGAGACAGGCGATAAAAAAAATCGCAGCTAAATTGCTCACAGTCACCGAATGGGCAAAAGGTAATCGTTAAGGTAAAGCAGAATTCTCTGAAACTGGACGAGTACCTAATAGAACGACGTAAACTAGTAAAATCTATTTCTCAAAGCTTTGGAAATAAGCTCTGCCATTTTCTGTTCGTTGAGCGCGTGCACAAGTTCATCGGCACCAGATCTCTCTGGGTCAAAATTGAGTCGCATATCTTTGCCAGCTGCCACTGTTGTTATTTAACGGTCCTCTTGACAGACGAGTCGCGCTTAGTTTATGGAGTCTGTCTAACTCGGTCATTCCTAACTCCAGCTCAGTTCACCCGTTCTTGTTTTGCAAGATATAGTCATTTTCCCAACTGATTACACTGCATGCGCACGCATCTGTCTGAATGAGGGGTGTGATAAGAGACGGGAGTTGATGTAGGTCACCAATAAAGCTCCCTTCCCCTACACTCATTTACGATAGAACAACATATCAGATTCCGAATTGGACTACAGTAAAGACGAAGTAAGTCAAACTGACTGGGAATGGAGGAACGAGTGTAAAAAGGCGTCTGACCTGAACTCGTAAATTAGGCAACTCCGCCCAAATCTTATTTTTCACCCTCTCTCGGAAGCCTGCCTACCGAGCCCAGCATGAGATTTTCCTGGCTCCTCTAACGACTGTTGTGCATCGCGTGCTCAGCTCTCATATCAGCTGCGTTCGTCTGGCTACTGAATTCAACCCCTTCCCGTCACGTTTCCAGTCCGTGCATACTGAGAGAACACCACCCCTCCTGAACAAGTGGTGGCTTTTTCCATCTTGGTATTGCTTGTCTGAAGATCGTGATTGTTAAACGCTCGCTTGATTTCCAAATCACACAATATAGGTTGCAATCTAACAAAGCTCAGATTTACTGTGACAACTCAGTGATGGTGAAACATTCAAACTGCATCAGGCATCTGTCTTCGAGTAAATTACTTTTCCCCATATAGTTATGCAATATGGACCAGACAGAAATCCCACACAGCAACTGTTTTTAGTAGGTCACAGGTGTCAGCCCAATGATAAGAATAAATTATTCCGTATGCGCACATACCGTTGATTTATTCCTCCCATCTGTCTTGATACGGTATTGTTGTTTGCTATTTCCTGATAGATTAAAAATCACCAGTGGCCAGCTGCAAGACAAGGAGATAACTTAAGTTCTTTCAACATTTGGGGTTGTTCAGAATGAGAACGTCATAAATTGTTTGCTTCTATTTCTGTGTTGCCGTACCGATGCAATTGGCCGCTTGTTTGACAATACAGGCAACTGGTTAATGAACAGACAATGCCTAAGGAAACTCCTCTAGCTGAGATCGGCAAAACCTAGTTTACGTTAGATGATAGCAGTTTTAGACCTACTACAATAGAGCTGTGTACAGATGTGAGCTGTAAACACCTTTTTGGCGTCAACTGTGAACCCCGCAAAAAGCCTAATTAGATTATGTGGTTTCATATACGTGAGTGAGGTCAAGCGAGTAGTGATCAACGCGGTCGTCTCGTGATAACATAAAAATTCGCTGCAATCCTGGTTGAGGGATTGAGATGCACAGCCGCTGAAGTTTAACAATATATAAACTCGAAACCAGTGCTGCTTTTCGAAAGAGAGAGAGAGAACTCGACTGAGAGATATTCGTAAGTGGGAAATATATGGTCAACCGTTAGCAATGTTTAGATTGGAACTCACGTGAATCATGCTGGTTGTTTTCAAGCATGTTGCTAGTCAGACCAACTAACCGTAACCAATGATCTCATTTGATAAAAGGTGTACAAGCTTGCGTTTTGTGTATTAATCCACGTCCAGTTCTTATAATTGATTCAATTATTCAGAATTCTAATGCAACTGAGCAGTGTGGTGGCAAATGTTGACCGTAAAAGTTTTACAAACAAGAATGTAGAAAATTTACTTGCGATATTTTCCCCACAAAAAAAGAATGTAATGGGAACAATAAAGGAGTGAATAAATTTTGTTTCTTGAAAGTAATCATCCAGCCAATGATAACATGATAAATACGGAAGCAGTAGGAAACTGTACAAACGGAGATTACGGACTATGTGTATGGTGAGAGTTACACCGTCACTGTTTCTCATTGTGAGACAGGTTAAGCGTACTAATGAACTTGTTCTCAGTACATAAGTCAGGGCTGCACAGTCGGTTACTACTGGTCTCGATAAAGGCCAGCAACTGTAATCTCGCCGCCATCTTAAACAGAGTCCTTAGCTGTCCTTGGATGATCTGAAACGCATGTCTGTCGCTATCTTTCTCGGTGCGATGGCACTGAAATCGTCTGCAACCATGACGCTATTCTAAAACTTATCCATGTTAAATTTGTTCATTTCACTGTATTTTTTGCCATGCACTAAATCCATACAGTTGAATGTTCCACGTAACTGACCAATGAGAGTAGAAGAAATGCTCGAAATTCACAGTGTTTTATACGTTGATAAACTAGATAAAGGGAATTCAATGTTTTCGAATGATAAGAGCTCTTCAAGTAAGCCATAACCGCTCCTGAAGCCATTTTATTCAGCCTACTGACCGACCATATAGGATGATGTTCACACACTAATGTGTGATGTTTGATACAGGTAAATAAGTCAGCATACAGCCAGTTGTACAAAACAGAGCTCACGTATTTTGCTTAGAATTACCATATTTATCGTGTTGCACTTGGTCTAGTGATAAAACCGAAGGGACAGATCTTGTTCACCTCTTCACCGTTCTCAGAACTTCAATGGATAGTTTCGAAAGATTGAATATCTTCATGTACGGACAAACACTGACATAATATTTAGCCATAGTTAAGTAAAAAATACCGTCTTGATATTTTCCGAAAAGTACACCGATTTCCTTTGTCAACCCGGAAGTTCACTTATGACGCTAGAGAGTTATTCGTTATAGATGTTTTTTGCCTTTCCATCGAAACGTTTTTGTTGTGCATTGCTGCAGCATTGTTTACTAGTGTTCTGCATACAATTAAACTAACCCGGTAAATATTCGCTTAAGGAGAGGAGTGTATTAATCTGATTTAGGTAAGCAGGTATACAAATATATATATATATATATATATATGGTTCCGGTAATAGGTGCGCGTTAAAACAAAATAGAAACAACTACCGTCAGTCTGTTTTTATATAGACATGATTTAGTGTTACTACAAAACGTTCAAAACTGAACAGTTATTAATTTGCACTCATCAGCTTAAGCAATACCTGTTCACTCAACTTCGCTCATGATTAATCCC